>JARHVA010000131.1:167500-455000 GCA_037957365.1 Torreya grandis | reverse complement strand
ATGATAACCATACTTAGTGTTGACATATATGCCCTAAATGTCCCATTTGCTTCATGAAAAACTTGCAAGGAAACATATATAGATTAATGTTATCTTAAGATAAAAAAAATTGACATAATATAGATCATTGAACATGTGAAATTGAAAATTCAAGGGAAAAATACACCTAAGAGTATGCAAACCAAGTTACTACTTGTTGAACTTTTTTGGAGAATGTCATGGAGTGATTATTTCCCAAGGGGATGCTACTGTTGAAACCACCCAAGGGGATGATACTATTGAAACCACATGTTGAGGAATGTCAATGCCTGAGCTACCATTATAGAAATGAGTGATATAAGTTGAGAAACACAATAACCTAAATTTCACTAGCACAAATATCATAATAAGTTTTTTTAAACCCCAAAACTAGGTTTATATGTAAAGGTGGAATCCTAAAATAGGTTTGTATGTAAGAATATCAACTATTACAGATGAAGTATAGATCCAAAGTGCTTATGTAGCACCATCATTCCCCATTGATCCATAACATACAACTAAACAAGTGTTTGCATGAACAATAATCATGCCCTAAATATGATTCATATAAACCTCAAAGTGATATAGAATGCTAACATATGTTTATCATCTTGTCATTGAATGCCATCTCAATCTACTTAATCTACCCAATCTGCTCAATACAACCCATAGTCTATATTAGAATGTCATAGAATATCCCAACTATTCATCTCATATGGTTGAATCTACTCAATATATCCCATCTAAATCATATATAATTTAACCCAAAGTATGAATTATCTATCTATCATGGCTTCTAATACAATCCCACTATATACCCCACTTTGGAGACAAGGGATGAAGCCTACAAATCACTCATCTCAAAAGAAAGAGTTATGCACACCATGTGTTATATAGAAAAATATAATTATGTAAAGTATGTATACAAGCACGATAACATATGTCATCATAGAAAAAATTTATCATTCAACCAAGTTTGAAAAATGTAATCTAAGGCAATGGGCATACAAGTATCACGGCAATGGGCATACAAGTATCACGTCAATTAGATATATCAATAAGGCATGTAATGATAATAATTATAGTTGATACATGATAGAAATCATGTTATCGCACACAATAGAATAATGTGTGATAGAAATCATGACATCAATATCAAAAATAATCATATATGTAACCATGCATAAACACACAGATAATATCATGATCATGAATCACACAAGCACTCAATACATGACATGACTTTGACTTGACATGAATAGGACATGGTTATGGTTCATACTAAATGATCCTCTAACACAATTGGTATACAATGTGAAAAGACACAATTAATACACTCATAAAACATGAAATATAACACACATTAATGATCACACAATGTCATAATCATATATATCAAACATGCATGGAGTAAGTAATGTTAGTCCACATAATAAATCAATGTCATTATCCAATATAACAAAGCACAATATCCATAAGAAATAGTACTCTATAAAGTATAAGCAAGATAAATTCATTACAATATACTATGATCAATGGATCGATCCATAAAGATACCACTTGATATGTTTGCAAAGATGCCCTTAGTGAATGCATGCCCCCATTGTATAAATGTTTCCCATTGGTGTAAATAATTTCATGTATTTATATGTCTATTTATCATATGTAACCTATATTATCTACATCCTGCTCATGTATATCATGAAAATTATATGCATAGGTAATAGATATGTAATTCACCATGTATATGATAAATAACATCAATCAATCATGTGTACCAATAAAGCATGTCATGCATAGGTCTTGGTTTTATACTTTTTTAAATATTTGATATTTTTATATTTTTGATTTTTTTTTCAATTTGAAATAAGATCCAATTAACATATGGTCCTGATAATGGGATGTTCACATGTAGGTTATGGATTGATCGGTGCAAAAGTCACCTATTGTGGGTGAGGAGTAGCATGTATATAATTGTCTAAATCAAAGAAGTGATTATGTCTTATAAAATATTTAACATCATCATCATATTAAACATGATCATGTAAGCATTACATAACTCTAGAGCCAAATTAACATGTGGACTTTGTTATATGTCGATAAAATTTCTCCATGTTCTTTGTGGAACACGGTCACAAATTTTATATAAAATTATCTTAGCATAGGTAACTTCAACTGAAATCAAATATGTTGTTGATGTATTGTATGTTGGAGGATCAGTCTTTAATGAAAATCATGTTGGAAATATTGTCATTGATGTCAAAGGTCTAACATTGATGATAAAGGCCCCATAGCATTTATTGTCTAAAGGTTTTTTTAATGTTCATATTTTGACTAAAATGTGTTGATATTTATTTAATACTAACTAAATTTTTTTGGTTGCATAAATTCAAAAGAGGGCCCATAGAGAAGTCAAAGAGGAATGGGATGTGTTTTCCCATGAAGAGTCAATTTGAGGAATTCCAAGAGTGACCAAGTGAAGATAAAAGAGGGTATGGTATATTTTTCCATGAAGAGTCACCTTAAGGAACTTGAAAGGCCACTAAGATAAAGATAAAAGAAGAAAATATGTATTTTTTTATGAGGGTTCATCATGTGACTTTTTAAATACAAGGATTCAAAGGGTCAAGCAAGTTTGGTGCCATTTTCTATGAGGATTGAAGGGTCACAAAGGGTGAATGCCAAAGGTCATTTGATAAGCTATAAATAAAGGCTTGAGAATCCATCTGTAATATGTGAGAAAGAGCATGGTTTGTAATTGTTATAACTTGCTTAGAAGAACATAGGAGAGAAAAGAAAGAGATATAGTAATGTGTTATCAATTATTGAGAAAGCAACATTGAGAGATATTTGTGTGGTATACACAATAGGGGTTGGTGATCACAAATAGTTATTGTGTTGGTTCTCAACAAAGGGGTTGGTGTGCCTGTGGGTTGGTACTCATGAATAGATGTTGTGTTGGTGCTCAACAAAGGAGTTAGTTCTCCTACAAGTTGTTGCTTATGAATATTATAGTTTGAGTTGGTGTTCATTCATATACTTGAGATTGTTCTTCATGATTTTTCTTATATTCACTTTCCATGTTAAAATATGGTGTCTCTCTCTCTCTCTTGTATGGTGTTTATTGTTTCAGTTTTATTACATATCTTAAATGTATGGTTAAGTGAAATTTGATTGAGTAAAAGTTTATAAGATATATGATATACTGATTCAACCCCCATCTTAGTATATCTTGTGCTTAACAATTGGTATCAGAGTAGGTTTTTTTGGAAAGAGTTTTACAACTTAAAGGTAGATCAGGGAAAGCAGTTGTAGAGGAATATGAAGAGCTACAAACATTTGTTACTACTCCGGTAGAAAAGAAGGCAAGTGAAAATAATGCTAAAGCTTTAAATATTATTTTATATGGTTTATGTGAATCAAAATTTGTTAAATTTATGCAATGTAAATCTGTTTATGAGACTTGGGTAAAGCTTGAAAATATTTACAAAGGTGATGGAAAGGTTTAACAAGATAACCTCTAGACTTTTAGAAGATAGTTTGAGAGTTTGAAAATGGAAGAAGAAGAAAATATAGCAAGTTATCTTTTGTGGGTTGATCAAATAGTTAATCATATTCAAGGCCTTGGAGAAAAGTTAGAAGAATCAACGGTGGTATAAAAGGTTTTGAGATCTCTACCAATGAGATATGATGCAAAAGTTTTGGCAATCAAGAAGATGAAGGATCTATCCAAGCTAAAGATGGATGAACTACATGGTATTCTTACAGCGTATGAGATGTAGACCAAATAATAAAAACCCTTAAAAAGGGAAGCTATTTTCAAGACATCAAAGAAAGACAAGAATAAGATTCAAGAATCAAGTGACATCTCTAGCAATGATGAAGATTATAATGGAGATCTCTTCATCCGTAAGTTGAAAAAAGACAGAGATAAATATCAAGGAAATTTACCTTTTAAATGTTTTAATTGTGGAAAGATTGGATATTTTATAGATAAGTATCTAGATAAGAGTAATGGTGATAATGAAGAAGGAAGGTATACATACAAAAAGAATTTCTAAGGCAAATTCAAGAAGAGATTCGAGAAGAAGAGTTTATACTCTAAAGATCTTGGCTCAATCGAAGATAGTGGAGTCAATGATTCAGATGAAGAAGAGATTCTATTCATGACCATACATAAATATGCCTCTATAAAAAAAGGTATATATGATCAAGAAGAAGAACAAGATGAAGATGAAGTGAATCTAGAAGAAATCCTCATTTGTGCCTTATAATAATTACAAGCTCTTGAGAAGAAGAATCATAGATTGAATTACCAAATCGAGAAAAATGAAAAAGATTCAAAAAATAATTGAATATCTATAAGCACACATTGAAAAAGCAAAAAAGACTAAAGAAGATATAATAGCTCAGTTACAAAAAGTAAGTGAAGAATGTGAAAGGAATGTTGTTGAAATTACCTCTTTAAAAGTAGATCTAGAGAAAATAAATAAAGCAGTCAATGATATAATAGCCAATGATTCAAAATTTGAGAGTAACACTAATATATTGAATAAGATATTAGAAATTTAAAGATCAATTTCAGATAAGACAGGTATCAGATTTGAAAAAGAGAAAGGAGAGGCCACTACTTTCATAGATAAGGTTAACACACAAAAAAAGAAAGAGCTATGCTGAAGATTTTACAAAAAATGAAATAAAAAAGGAAGAAGTTAAGAATATAGAAGACATCTAAAATAAAGAAGGCTAGAAGGAACATAGTTACAAAAAGCAATCAGGTTAGAGATACACAAATAGGGTATATTTTTATAGTTACTATTTTTATTGTAATGGATATGGTCATAAGAAAATAGAATGTCAAAAAAGGGCTAACAATTTTAGAAATAAGGAGAAAAAAGCTCATGCATAGTCAAGTAGAAACCATAACTCTTTTGCTCCTCTATTAGGCTTTAATGAAGAGGCCATAATATGTTACAAGTGCCATAACTTTGGACACATAGCTCGATATTATAGAAGCATGTTCGAGTCAATCAAGGACCAAAGTTTCAAGGCTCCATTTATCAAGAAGAAAGCTTAGATAGATTCATGGTAGAAGAAACAACCTAAAAAATTTATGTTGGTCCAAATAGCTTTGAATGTAAAAAATGAAGAAAAGCCATGGTTCATTGACAATGACAGAAGATAAGAGCGAGTTCATAACCCTAAAGAAGATCAATAGTGTCACAATAAAATTTAGAGACAATACTACTACCAGAATTGCTAGAAAAGGTCCATTAAGTTTGGATAACGATAGAACTAAGACTGAAAATATTATGTATATATAAGGTCTTAAGCATAATATTTTGAGTGTAAGTCAAATCTATGATCAGGGACACACACTAAAGTTTTATATAAAAGGTTATGAAATTAAGATAAAAGATTCGGATATGTTGATTGCAAATGCTCAGAGAATAGGGAATAATTTGTATATATTATCAAATATCAAAGGTCAAAAACGTTGTTTGAGTCAAGTTGAGAAAATTTGGCTATAGCATAGGAGAATGGAACACAAATTTTGACAATCTTGTTAATATTAGCAAGAAGCAAGTAGTTAGAGATCTTTCAAAGATTACAAATCCCTCTAACATACTTTGTGAACTATGTCAACATGGGAAGCATAGGTTAGAAGATGATTTAAAACAAAAGAATACTTAACCACTCATATGTTAGAGCTTGTTCACACTGATTTGTGTGGACCTATGAGAACTCAAACAACTTAAGGTGAGAAATATTTCATGTTGCTTATTGATGATTTTACACGTATGACTTAGGTGATGTTTTTGAAAAAAAAATTAGAAGTTTTTAGTCACTTCAAAGCATTCAAGGTTTTTGTTGAGGATAAAACTGATTTGAAGATTAAGTGTGTGAAATCAGATCAAGGAGGAAAATTAATGTCAAATGAGTTTATTGAGTACTGTGAAGACCATCGGATAAAAAGACATTATTCAATAGCTAAAACTCCACAGCAAAATAGAGTAATTGAAAAAAAAATAGAATAGTTAAGGAGATGGTGAGGACAATATTAAATGAATCCCAGATACCAAATAAATATTGGAGAAAGGAAGTAGGTACAATAGTGCACATCCAGAATAGATCGTTGTTAAGAGTCAATAGTGACAAGACTTCCTATAAGCTATGGAAAGACAAACCAACAACAGTTGATTATTTCAGAGTTTTTGGTAGTAGATGCTTTATAAAGAGAACTGATGAAAAATTGGGTAAGTCTGAATCTAGAATAGATGAAGGTATATTTCTTGGATATTCTTGCAAAAGTAAAGTTTATAAATGTTATAACAAAAGAAATGATAATATTATTGAAAGTATAAGTGTTAGGATAGATGAAGATGTAACACAAAGAGTCAGTGATCCAGTGGACACTCCTGAAATCATTGAAGAAGAAGATTTTAAAGAGTCAGATGAAGATGAGAAGGAGAAGCAAAAGGACACTAATACCCCATCTAAATATGTTCAGAGAAATCATAATAAGAGTGACATCAACAGGAACATAAATTAAGGAGTTCACACTAGAAAGATGATGGTAAGTGAATCTGAGCAAGTAAATTTTTCTTTATTAGCTAAAATTCAGCCTAGAAACTTTTTAGAACCTAGACATGATAAGCATTAGGTTAAAGCAATGCATGAAAAATTAAATTATATAGAAAATAATGATACTTGGGAATTAGTGCCTAGACCAAAAGATCAAAATGTGATAGGAATAAAATGAGTATACAAAAATAAATTGAATGAAGATGGTGAAATTACCAGGAATAAAGCAAGGCTAGTATGTAAAAGATATGCTCAAATTAAGGGTATAAATTTTGAAGAAACTTTTGTACCAGTGGCAAGGTTAGAGGCTATTAAAATGTTTTTTGCATATGCAATGTTTAAAATTTTCAAAATGTTTCAGATGGATGTCAAGTCTACCTTCTTGAATAAAAATCTAGAAAAGGAGGTCTACATTGAGCAGCTTAAAGGATTTATTCTCTCAAATGATAGTAACCATGTATGCAGATTAAAGAAAGTATTTTATGGATTGAAACAAGCTCCTAGAACTTGGTATGCAAGACTTGATAAGTACCTACAAAATCAAGGTTTCAAGAGAGGTTTTGATGATAGTAATCTTTACATCAAAACAAAAGGTGAGCATCGGTTGATTGTTGTGGTATATGTTAATGACAAAATATTTAGAGAAAATATTAAAAAGATGACAAAAGAATTTTTTGATAATATGCAAAAAGAATTTGAGAAGTCTATGCTTGAAAAATTGTCATTTTTCTTAAGGTTACAAATATTTTAATCAGATAAAGAAATTTTCATATCTCAAAGTAAATATGCCAAGAAAATGTTGTAAAAATTTGGTTTTAAGGATTGTGCACCAGTTGACACACCAATGGATATAGGGGACAAGGTGAGTAAAGATGAAAATTAACCTATTGTAAATTAATCTTTATATAGATCTACGATTGGTAGTTTTATATTTTACAACATCAAGGCCATACATCATGCATGCAATAGACATGCTTGCGAGATATCAAGCAGCCTCGAACGAGAGTCATATTCAGTTGGTGAAGAGAATATTCAGATATGTCAAGGGGACATTGGATTATGAATTATAGTATCCAACAAGTAGATATTTCACTTTGGTTACTTATATATATTTAGCTTGGGCAGGATGTTTAGATGACAAAAAGAGTACAAGTGGAGGAGCTTTCTTCCTCAGTGATAGCTTAGTATCATGGCTAAACAAAAAGCAAAATTTAGTATCTCATTTTATAGCTGAAGTAAAATATATTGTAGTGGTATTATGTTGTACTCAAGTGCTTTGGATGAAGTAAACTTTGGAAGATATCAAGGTAAAATATGATGAACCTATTTATATTTTTTGTGACAACACGAGTGATATTAATATTTCTAAGAATCTAGTGATGTATTCAAGAATAAAACATATTCTTATCAGATATCACTTCTTGAAAGAGTAGGTTGTAGATTAGCAGGTTAATATAGAATATTTCAGTATTATCGAATAGATTGTAGATATTTTTACAAAATCACTACCAAAAGACACATTTGAATATTTATGAGAGAAGTTGAGAGTAATTTATTTTACTTCCTGCCATTGAGGACCAACATCAGTTGAGGGAAAGCTAAATGTTAGCTCCAAAATAGGCCCTTTTACCATTGATTTCAAAGAGGGAGAAGAATAGAAATAGGTACAAGAATAGGTACAGAGAATAGGTACAAAAATAATTATAGAGAATAGGTATAGGATGCTATAGTAAGGGGAGTTACTATATATTTTTTAGATGGTAGTATGTGTAGGTTGGCATGTGCAGTACAGGTTTCAAGATGCGGTAGTTTCAATTTGAAGTTGTCATCAATGACAAAAGGGGAGATTGTTGGAAATATTGTCATTAATGTCAAAGATATAACATTGGTGATAAAGGTCCCATAGCATTTATTGTCTAAAAGTGTTTTTAATGTTCATATTTTGGCTAAAATATGTTGATATTTATTTAATATTAAAAAATATATTTTTGGTTGCATAAAAATCAAAAGAGGGCCCATGGAGAAGTCAAAGAGTCACGGAATAAAGACAAAAGAGGAATGGAACACATTTTCCCATGAACAATCATCTTGAGTAATTTCAAGAGTCATCAAATGAAGACAAAAGAGGGTATGGCACATTTTTCTATGAAGAGTCACTTTAAGGAATATGAAAGGTCATCAAGATAAAGTCAAAAGAGGAAAGGATGCATTTGCTTATAAAGGGTCACCATGTGACTTTTCAAATATAAGGATATAAAGGGTCATGCAAATTTGGCATCATTTTTCATGAGGATTGAAGGGTCACAAAGGGTGAATGCCAAAGGTCATTTGGTAAGTTATAAATAAAGGCTTGAGAATCCATTTGTAATATGTGAGAAAGAGCATGGTTTGTAATTATTATATCTTGCTTAGAAGAGCATTAAAGAGATATAATAATGTGCTATCAATTATTGAGAAAGCAATATTGAGAGATAGTTGTGTGGTATACACAATAAGGGTTGGTGTTCTTGTGGGTTGGTGCTCACAAATAGTTGTTGTGTTGGTGTTCAACAAAAGGGTTGGTGCTTATGAATAGTTATTGTGTTGGCGCTCAGAAAAGGGGTTGATGCTCCTACAAGTTGATGCTTGTGAATATTGTAGTTTGAGTTGGTACTCATTCATATACTTGAGATTGTTTTTTATGGTTTCTCATATTGGGTTTCCACGTTAAAATTTGGTGTGTCTCTCTCTTGTGTGGTGTTTATTATTTCAATTTTATTACACATCTTGAATGTATGGTTAAGTAGAATTTGATTAAGTAAAATTTTATAAGATATATGATATACTGATTCACCTCCCCTCTCAGTATATCATGTGCTTAATAATTAGTATCAGAGTAGGTTTTTTTGGAAAGAGTTTTACAACTTGAAGGTAGATTGGGGAAAACATGATGGTTGGATCATATGAAGGTTTTTATACAAATAAGGCACCTTTGTTTGATGGGACAAATTATGCTTTTTGGAGCTTAAGGATGAAGACTTATTTGATGTCTCTTGGATTCAACATTTGGCAAGTAGTTGTGGAAGAATATGAAGAATCACAGACACTTGTTACTACTCTGATATAAAAGAAGGCAAGTAAAAATAATGCTAAAGCTTTAATTATTGTTTTATGTGGTTTATGTCAATCAGAATTTACTAAAGTTATGCAATGCAAATTTGCTCATGAGACTTGGGTAAAGCTTAAAAATATTTACAAAGATGATGAAAATGTTCAACAAGCTAAGCTCTAGTCTTTCAGAAGATAGTTTGAGAGTTTGAAAATAAAAGAGGAAGAAAATATAACAAGTTATCTTTTACAAGTTGATCAAATAGTTAATCATATTCAAGGCTTTGGAGAAAAGTTAAAAGAATCAACGGTGGTATAAAAAGTTTTGAAATCTCTACCAATGAGATATGATGCAAAGGTTTTTGTAAATGAGAAGATGAAGGATCTAGCTAAGCTGAAGATGGATGAACTAGATGGTATTCTTATGGCATATGAGATGTGGACTGAATAAGAGAAACCCTCAAAGAGAGAAGCTACTTTCAAAACATCAAATAAAGATAAGGCTAAGATTCAAGAATCAAGTGATAACTCTAATGATGATGAATATGATAACGAAGCTTTATTCATCCATAAGTTGAAAAAGGACACAAGTAAATATCAAAAAAAATTACCTTTTAAATGTTTTAACTGTGAAAAGATTAAACATTTTGTAGCTACGTGCCTAGATAAAAGTAATGGTGATAATGAAGAAGGAAGGTCTATATACAAGAAGAATTTCAAAGGTAAATTCAAGAAGGGATTCGAGAAGAGTTTATACTCTAAAGATCCTAGCTCAGTTGAAGACAGTGGAGTCAGTGATTTAGACAAAGAAGAGATTCTATTCATGACCATACATGAAGATGTCTTTGTAAGCAAAAGCATAGATGATCAAGAAGAATAAAATGAAGTTGAAGTGAATCTGAAAGGAGATCTCATTTGTGTCTTAGAAGAATTATAAGCTCTTGAGAAGAAGAATCACAAATTGAAGTGCCAAATCAAGAAAAATAAAAAAGAGTCAAAAATAATAATTAAAGATCTACAAGCACACATTGAAGAAGCCAAAAACACTGAAGAAGATCTAACAACTTAGTTACAAAAAATAAGTGAAGAATGTGAAAGGTATGTTGTTGAAATTACCTCTTTAAAAGCAGATCTTGAGAAAACAAATAAAGCAGTCAATGATAGAACAACTAATTGTTCAAAATTTGAGAATAACATTATTATGTTGAATAAGATATTAAAAATTTAAAGATCAATGTTAGATAAGATAGGTATCAGATTTAAAAAAGAGAAAGGGGAAGCCACTACTTTCATAGACAAGATTAACACAAAAAAAGGAAAGAGTTATGCTGAAGCTCTTACAAAAGAAGAAATAAAAAAGGAAGAAGTTAAGAATATAAAGGACATCTCAAACAAAGAAGACTTGAAGGAACAGAGCTACAAAAAATAATCAGGTCAAAGATACAAAAATAGGTTCAATTTTTATGGTTATTATTTTTATTGTAATGGATATGGTCATAAAAAATAGAATGTCAAAAAAGGGCTAACAATTTCAAAAATAAGGAGAAAACAACTCATGCAAAGCCAAGCAGAAGTCATAACTCTTTTGCTCCTCTATCAGGCTTTAATGAAGAGACCATAATATGTTACAAGTAAAATAACTTCGAACACATAGCCTGGTACTATAGAAGTATATTCAACTCAGTCAAGAAGGACCAAAGTTTTAAGGCTCCATTCATCAAGAAGAAAGTTCAGACAGGCTCATGACAAAAAAAACAACCTAAAAAGTCTATGTTGGTCCAGACAACTTTGCATGTAATAAATGAAGAAAATCCATGGTTCATTGATAGTGCATGTTCGAGGCACATGATAGGAGACAAGAGCAAGTTCATAACCTTGAGGAAGATCAATGGTGGCATAGTGAAATTTGGAGACAATACTACTACCAAAATTGCAAAAAAAAGTACATGAAGTGTGGATAATGGTATAACTAAGACTAAAAATGTTTTGTATGTAGAAGGTCTTAAGCATAATATTTTGAGTGTAAGTCAAATGTGTGATTAGGGACACACACTAAATTTTTATGTAAAATATTATGAAATTAGGAGAAAAGATTCAGATGTATTGATTACAAATGCTCAGAGAACATGCAACAATTTGTATTTATTATCAGATATCAAAGGTCAAAAATGTTATTTGAGTCAAGTTGAAGAAATTTGGCTATGGTATAGGAGAATGGGACACATGAATTTTGACAATATTGTCAATATCAGCAACAAGCAAGCAGTTAGAGATCTTTCAAAGATTACAAATCCCTCCAACACGCTTTGTGAACCATGTCAACATAGAAAGCAAGTCTGAAGATGGTTCAAAATAAAAGAATACTCGACCACTCAGATGTTAGAGCTTGTTCACACTAATTTGTGTGGGCCTATGAGAATTCAAAATACTCAAGGTGAGAAATATTTTATGTTGTTTATTGATAATTTTACACATGACTTGGGTGATGTTTTTAAAGAAAAAATTAGAAGCTTTTAGCCACTTCAAAGCATTCAATGCTTTTGTTGAGAATGAAACTAATTTAAAGATTAAATGCCTGAGATCAGATCAAGGAGGAAAATTCATGTCATATAAATTTATTGAGTATTATGAAGACCATGGGATAAAAAGACATTATCAGCAACCAAAACTCCACAACAAAATAGAGTAGTTGAGCAAAAAAATAGAATAGTTCAGAAGATGGCAACGATAATGTTAAATGAATCTAAGATACCATATAAATATTAGAGAGAGGAAGTAGGTATAATAGTTCACATCCAAAATAGAGTTTTGTTAAGAGTCAACAGTGGCAAGACTCCCTATGAGCTATGAAAAGACAAACTAGCTACAATTGATTATTTTAGAGTTTTCGATATCAGATGCTTCATAAAGAGAACTGATAAAAATTTGGGTAAGTTTGAATCTAGAATAGATGAAGGTATATTTCTTGGATATTCTTTCAAAAATAAATTTTATAAATGTTATAACAAAAGAACCAAGAATATTGTTGAAAGTACAAGTGTCAGAATAGATAAAGATGTATCACAAAGAGCCAGTGACCCAATAGATAGTCCTGAAATCATTGAAGAAGAAGATTTTGAAGAGTCAGATGAAGATGAGAAGGAGAAGTAAAAGGACACCAAAACCCCATCTAAATATGTTTAGAGAAATCATAATAAGAGTGACATCATTAGAAACTTTTTAGAAGCTAGACATGATGAGCATTAGGTTAAAGTAATGGATGAAGAATTAAATTAGATAGAAAATATTGATACTTAGGAATCAGTGCCTAGACCAAAAGATCAAAATGTGATAGGAATAAAATGAGTATACAAAAATAAATTGAATGAAGATGGTGAAGTTACCAGGAATAAAGCAAGGCTAGTATGTAAAGGATATGCTCAGATTAAGGGTATATATTTTTTAAAAACTTGTATACCAATGGCAAGGTTAGAAGTTATTATAATGTTTATTGCATATGCAGTGTTTAAATTTTTCAAAGTGTTTCAGATGGATGTCAAGTCTTCCTTCCTGAATGGAAATCTAGAAGAGGAGGTCTACATTGAGTAGCTTGAAGGATTTATTCTCTCAAATGATAATAGCCATGTATGTAGATTGAAGAAATCACTTTATAAATTGAAACAAGCTCCCAAATCTTGGTATGCAAGACTTGATAAGTACCTGCAAGATCAAGGTTTCAAGAGAGGTTTTGATGATAGTAATCTTTACATCAAAATAGAATGTGAGCATCAATTGATTGTTGTGGTATATGTTGATGACATAATATTTTGAAGAAATATTGAAAAGATCACAAAAGAATTTTTTGATAATATGCAAAAAGAATTTGAGAAGTCTATGCTTGGAGAATTGTCATTTTTCTTAGGGTTACAAATATTTCATTCAGATAAAGGAATTTTTATATCTCAAAGTAAGTATGCCAAGGAAATATTGAAAAAAATTGGTTTTAAGGATTGTGCACCAGTTAGCACACCAATAGGTATAGAGAACAAGGTGAGTAAGGATGAAGATTCACCTATTTCAAATTAATCTTTGTATAGATCTATGATTGATAGTCTTTTATATTTGACAGCATCAATATCAGACATCATGCATGCAGTAGGCATGGTTGAGAGATATCAGGCAACCCCAAAGGAGAGTCATGTTTAGTTGTTGAAGAGAATATTCAGATATGTTAAAGGGACATTGGATTATGGATTATGGTATCTCACAGGTAAAAATTTCACTTTGATTACTTATACAGATTCAGATTGGATAGGTTACTTAGATGATAGAAAGAGTACAAGTGAAGGATATTTCTTCCTCAATGATAGCTTAGTATCATGGCTAAGAAAAATGCAAAATTCAGTATCAATTTCTATATTTGAAGCAAAATATATTGTAGTGGTATTGTGTTGTACTCAAGTGATTTGGATGAAGCAAACTTTGGAAGATATCAAGGTAAAATATGATGAACCTATTTCTATTTTTTGTGACAACACCAAGTGCTATTAATATTTTTAAGAATCCAATGATGCATTCAAAAACAAAATATATTCTTATCAGATATCACTTCTTGAGAGAGCAGGTTGCAGATCTATAGGTTAAGATGGAATATATTAGTACTACAGAATAGATTGTAAATATTTTCACGAATGCACTACCAAAAGACATATTTGAGTATCTATGGGAGAAGTTGGGAGTAATTTCTTTTACTTCATGCCATTGAGGATCCGCATCATTTGAGGGGGAGCTAAGTGTTAGCTCCAAAATAGACCTTTTTCCATTGATGTCAAAGGGGGAGAAGAACATAAATAGGTACAAGAATCATGTACAGAGAATAGGAGCAAAAATAGGTACAGGGAATAGGTACAAGATGTTACAATAAGGGGGAGTTACTATATGTTTTTTATGGTAGTATGTGCAAGTTGGCATGTGGAGTATAGGTTTCAAGATGTGGCAGTTTTTGTTTAAAGTTGTCATCAATGACAAAGGGGGAGATTGTTGTAAATATTATCATTGATGTCAAAGGTCTAGCATTGGTGATAAAGGCCCCACAACATTTATTTTCTAAAGGTGTTTTTAATATTCATATTTTGGATAAAATGTGTTGATATTTATTTAATATTAATGAATATATTTTTGGTTGCATAAAAGTCAAAAGAGGGCCCATAGAGAAGTCAAAGAGTCATGGGGTAAAGACAAAAAAGGAATGAGACGCTTTTTCCCATGAAAAGTCATCTTGAGGAATTCTAAGAGTCACTAAGTGAAGACAAAAGAGGGTATGGCTCATTTTTCCATGAAGAGTCACCTTAAAGAATTCGAAAGGTCACTAAGATAAAGACAAAAGAGGAAAGGACACATTTGCTTATGAAGAGTCACCATGTGAATTTTCAAATATAAGGATTCAAAGGGTCATACAAGTTTGGTGCCATTTTCCATGAGGATTGAAGAGTCACAAAGAGTTAATGCCAAAGGTCATTTGGTAAGTTATAAATAAAGGTTTGGGAATCCATTTTTAATATATGAGAAAGAGCATGGTTTGTAATTGTTATATCTTGCTTAGAAGAGCATAAGAGATAAAAGAAAGAGATATAGTAATGTGTTATCATTTATTGAGAAAGCAACATTGAGAGATAGTTGTGTGGTGTACACAATAGGGGTTGGTGCTCATGAGTAGTTGTTATGTTGGTGCTCAGCAAAGGGGTTGGTGCTTATGAATAGTTGTTGTGTCGGTGCTTAGAAAAGGGGTTGGTGCTCCTGCAAGTTGGTGCTCATTCATATACTTAAGATTGTTCTCTATGGTTTTTTCCATATTGGGTTTTCACATTAAAATCTGGTGTCTCTCTCTTGTGTGGTGTTTATTGTTTCAATTTTATTACATATTTTGAATGTATGGTTAAGTGAAACTTGATTAAGTAAAAGTGTATAAGATATATGATATACTAATTCAATGGGCATGTAAATGCCACATAATTGAATGCACAAGACTTAGTCCAATGTCTTGAAAATCAAGAATGATATATTCAAATGTCCATATAACAAACAATGGCATTCAAATGTCAAATAAATAACAAAGGCATAAGGGTTGTAAATAATGGAGCTTATTCAAATGCTCGACAAACAAGACAATATAAAGGCAAAACACTCAAGTAAGTACATAAAGGAAAACATAAGCAACCGACATAAAGATATCATAGTATCCCATGGATCAAATGTGTTAGCAAAAAACATCAAATACATAACTTATCAATTAAATTGTGAAAGATATAAGCATAGTTAAAGGCACATATAAGTACATATATGAGCTCAAACAGGATAATTTAAAGTGACCGTATAATGATATAACCTATAAGTATAGTGATCATAGAGTAGGATGTCCCCAATGTCCTAGTGATGTGAGAAGACGAAAAGCCCAACATCCATAAGTGCATAAATCATGTATCTATGATGCATGTATCACACACAAATAAAAGCATGAAACACGTGTATGTAGAATTAATTGATATGTTATTCATCAGCATGGAACTAACACATATATGCCAAGGAGCCAATAAAATATGTAGATGCTGGAAATATTTTTAGATTTTTGAATGTTTTTATTTTTTGGTATTTTTGGAATATGAGAAAGGAAAATACTGTCCTATGTTGCAATCCAAAGGTTGGTCATAGATATCTCCCCATTATAAACCTAGTGTAATAAATTGGTGACATTGATGAGGATCATATATAGGTGTAATATCTATCATTTTAGTATCCCAGATGCTCTGTGTATGTATAATGGGACTTTGTGGTCATGAAGAAATAATAAGAGTAATAGGAGTAGGGGTTTGTGGATCCCATCATTAAGTGTTCAGTGGTTTCTTTAGAACAATAATATAAACATGTGTAGGTGTTTTAGATATCTGAATATGGTTTGTAATAGATGAGGATTCCATATAATCCATTGTATATCTCTGATGCAATGGTCTCTCAAGTACTGGTTGCCTAGTAAATGGGATTACTTGTTACTTACCCTTTTACGGTGAATTAAGCCTCTGGGTATTAATTTCTCTTATTCAATAAGATGATCATATGGAATTTCAAAAACTATAATTACTCAATTGGTGTGAATGTATTTAACACACCCATGTACTATAGAAGGTATGGCTCAAAGAGTATGTATCCATGGGCATCCTAATAATATATCAAAGACATATGTGGAAGGTATAACTAAAAAGGTAATAACCACATGTGCAGGACCCACCTATAAAGGTAATTCAATCTCACCAAGAACCTATTATGAGGTCCTATTGGATGCTCTAACTAATATGTAAAAGGGTGTAAATCATGATGAGTATAACCCAAGTGCGTAAGTAATGTTATGGTGCAAATGTTTTCACTTGTACCATTATCAATCATAACATTGTGTATAGGGTGTTTATCAAGGTATGCTCGAATGAATAAAGAATGAAGATCTAAATCATCACCCTTAACCTCATTATCATTGAAGGTAATAAAAGGTCTATGAACCATAAGAGGTATGTGTCATGTATAAGTACCAATAATCCCATATAATGGGTGCCCATAATATGATGGAGGAGGATGTGCACTATATGACATTTGCACTTTCGGTTCTTTCTTAGAATGGTCTTACAAATGATTGTTAAATATTTTATGTTTTTGGTGATCAGTAGGTTGCAAACCTAATTTTTTTAGTATAATCAAATGTAATCATTTGGTCATTGATAAGGTATTGGATCTTATGCTTCAAGGTACAACATATATTCATAGAATGCCCTAATCCCTGATGATAATCACAATAACCATCTGCATCATATATTTTGGGTAGAGGTCAACTCATATAAACCTTTATAGGATGAGGGAGAGAAATAAAATGACACTCACTAGTTGTGGGAATAATTAAGTGGGAAACTTAGGTAAATGTGTAGATTATCTCCTTACTACATTAGATAAGACAAGTTAATTAGGTTGTTGTGAAACTGCATTAACTGTGGTGGTTGTTTCCTTTTAAGGCTCAAAAGGTCTTACCTTATAACTTAGTTTGATTGTAAATTTGCCCTTAAATGTAGATGTATTTGGTGTGTTTGCTACATACTTAAATTTGTTCAATGAGATAAGTTTCATTTCCTAGTCTTGAACAACATGGCATAAGTCATCAAAAGAGCAAACAAACTTTGCTTGAATATGTCTTGAAGTTCTTTATCTGCCATAGTATTGGTCATTTTAGCCAATATTGTCTTGTACCTCAAGACATATTGATTGATAGGTTCATTGGTTCCTTGTTTGATTTTTGAATTTTAGGTATAACAAACCTTTTCAAAAATGTAGATAGAGAAATGCGCCAAAAAATGATCTATAAGAGGTTTGAATGCTTTTACAGATTGGAAAGGTAAATCATAAAACCACCTCAAAACATAATATTTGAGGCTCCTTGAAAATAATTTGGTCAAAAGTTTATCATTGGAGGCATAATCAAGGCATGTCGCATAGAAAGATCAAATGTTTAACCCTAAAAATATAATGTTGGGGTATCTAGAGTTTTTATATATAAATGAATAAACATAAGGGTGATAAAATAGATCTATAACAAGCCAATTAATTATAAAACTCAGATAAAATATATATTGAATCTATTATACTAAGATATGCTAAAATGGGAAGTACAACTATGATAGATATTGTAATGATAATGAAAATAAGTAATTAGTTGATTCTAATGTTAATATAGATCTAGATCTAGAATAGGTGGAAAGTGGATTGGAAGAGTATTCTACAATAGTCACCAAATTTTGGGTTTAGTGCCTCTATAGCTTTGGAAACTTGCATCAACCTTGGATGATTGCATCGATGTTAGTATTTGGGTTAGATGTAGGTGGCTTGTATAGAATACCTATTAAAATAGGATGCAAGCACCTATATGCTTCTGAGATTTTCATCACCTTCACTCTAATGCATCCATATCTAGATCATGGAATGTTATTCCTTGTCCAATACTAAAACCCTAATCCTTCCTCCTCATAGTGGTTATGGGAAAAATTGGTTAGTGAACACACAATTACCGAGATACCCTAATAACCCTCTATCAATGAACATTGTCTACATAGCCAATACTCTGAATAGGCTTAGAATTATGTAGTTCTCCATTATGTGTTGGATTGTGTGTGAATCATGTAATATGTGAAAAGTAAGTACAATAATGACCTAGCTTGTAACTTTGAAAATATAACTCTTGGGTTGTTCTTTCAGTACTTTAGACATTTGTATATGTTATTCCTATGACTGATATGAGAATATTAAAAAATAAGAAATCTTTTGCTTTATTGAGTGCTTGATTGAATGTTTTTTATAAGTTGCCTTGGTTTATGTTAGATGAGAAATGAATGAGGGTTGATATTATATTTATACCAGTCCTTTTAGATAAATAACTTACATTAAAGCACTTAGGTAGACCATTAGCATACGTGTCATTTGAAAACTAGATGACTTTAGGGCATTGGGCATTTGCATCAAAGCAGGACACTTATGTTAACGTAGGTATGTATCCAAGATGCAAGTGTCAAAGGAGTAGAAAAGTAGGTATAAGCTAAAAACTTGTAAATCCATAAGATAAGTAGGTTTTGAGCATTTTGGGCAAGATAGAAGGCCTGGGTCATCAACATAAGACTAGTCAGACTAAGAGATAGGACAAGGGGCACAAGAGCGAACAATTGCGAGACTTACAGAAGTAGGAATGGCCTAGAACTAAGAGGAAAAACCAAGGTCTAAGTTTGCCAAGTGTACAAGACTAAGGTGTTATATAATTCATAAATATCATCTATAGTATTATAGTCAAATACAATGTTTTTTAGTAGTAAAATATTCTAAGGACTAAACTAGTCTAGCTCCAAAGATCACCAATCTAGCTCCGAAGATGCCCATATTGGTTCCAAAGAATTTTATAAAGCTTGGCAAAGAACACCTGAGGATTTTACATTGATGAAAGGACATACATGCTTGATAAGAAGTAGTCTAATATATTTTGGGGAAATTTTCTAAAGGCTATATATAGACTTCCCAAAAATAGTAACTTTTATTTTTAGACATGATATTTATAAAAGATTTATTATGAGAGACTATAAATATTATGTTTTTATAGACTACTAAAATGAAGGTCATATATTATAAACTACAAAGGAGGTTGCAACTAGTAGTAGACATGGAATCACGTGTGAAACTGAATCCAACACTTTCCACTAATTTTTCTTAAAACATGAAAATGATGTTGTTATGTTCTGATTTTGGAATAAGATAAGATCTTAAGTAGAATATGATATTGTTAATTTGTTTATCTATCTTGAGACATTTGTTGTAACACATGTTAATATATAAACATGCCATTATGATGATTGGAAGAGGAGTAGAAATAGAGTATTAAGGATTGAATAGTTTGAACATCATTATTTTTAATATTGTAAGCATTTTACATAAGTAAATGAGAAAATGATTTCATGAAGTTTATGCAAATCTAATAGTGTTATAATCCTATTCTGATGGAGAGTAAGGCCCCACTCAAGTAAAGAAGCATGATCTATTTTCAGTATTTATATGTTTATTTCATATTTTTGTGTCTTAAAGTTTGTCACCCATATGAAAAGTATTGTGTTATGTCTCACCTGCAGGAATGTGTCTTAAGTTGTTTCTTTCAAGTAAGCTTGCTTTCATCATTTCCATTCCTTAACATTTCCTTTTTTAGTAAATAGATTAGTTGTGTGTTTCTATTTCATGCAATTTACATTTATGCAAATAAACTAAAAGTGTGTTTACTTTAATGTAATTTCAATTCCAGCAAGAATGTTTCCATCCCAAGTACTTTCAATTCAATGAGTGTGTTTGTTTTCACAAGTTATAGATTAGATTTCAATTCAATCAAGTAGATTATAACTTTAGAAGTAAATGGTCCATAAATCACCTCAAACAAACAATTGAAAGTAACCATTTGGCATACCCTATTATTGATTATCATTGGACACCACCTATATTAACATGAAATATTCATTTAAATAAAGAAGACACAATGATCTTCATCATAAGGTACTGGGAAAGCTTGAGGCAAAATAAAAAATCATATTTGTATCTTGGGGACGTCATATCTAAAATTTAAATCCTAATAAAGAAAAAATATGAAATATTAAGAAAAGATGAATCCCTAAGGTATAAAATACCTAGGATTTGTTCATGGTTAGAGCAATAATCATACCAAAATTTTTTACTTATTTGGATTAATGGGATCTAAATAATACAAAACTAGGGCCAATTCAAATTGTGCAAAATATATAGATAATATCCTAATCTAAATTAATAAATGGAAATATTGATATTGCACTTAGATGATTTTAAATTGGTAAAGCACTAAGAGAGAGATATACTTAGCTTATTTTTTTAGTCTATTACTCACAATAGTCATAAGTGATCTTGAAAGTAATTTTTAAATGCTTCATCATTGCTTATATCAGAAAATTATAACTCAAATCCTACCTAGAAACTACAAGTAACAGTGAGACCCTTGCAATGAGTGGTACTATCCCACCATTGTTGACAATGTCCCTATGGACTTTATAGGTTTATGATTCTTTATACCATTACACATGCACTAGTATATGTTTCCCATGTGTGCATTCACTTTGGTCCTATGAATTGATCCTCATTTCTCCTCTCCTTCCTTTAAAAACCTAATCTCACTTTTGACCAAAAGATGACCCTTGAAAAAGGGGTTCCTATATTAGGTTAGAGAATCCCAACCACTCCCTACTAAGTGACTGAGCATTGTATATATTCCAATACTATAAAGAGGGCTCAAACCGTATGTAATTTCTGTAGTTAGGTGTGTGTGTGCAACATCATGATCGATCTAAAATGAAATGCAATGTTTGAATTTTGACACTTGGCACCATGCAACTTTAACTTGCCTATATATTCAAACTTGGCTTTAGGGTTACTTTTTTAAGGGGTTTTCAGATTTTTATACCTTTGTGATAATGTATCAAAAAAATGCTAATTTATTTCTCAAGTTTGTTAGGACTTGTCAAGATTAGTATAACCTTAGGATTGATTTATATTTATAACTAACTATTTGATATTTCTCACCATGACCAACCCATGAAACATGTTTAGGCAAATCTAATGGATATTTCTCGAGTTGAAAATAGTCTTTAAGTATTCTTAGATGTTGTTAGTAGAAGACAGATACCTTTGGTTTTCCAATGTGTTTGATACCAAATTTAGGTATCTACACTAAGATTTGTTTCATATTATACATTTTGATGGTAAAGATATGGTTGCCCAAGTAAAACATCACATGCCTATAATGGCACTATGTGCAAAGGACTACATCTTGAAAAGGGTTATTTTTGTACACCTGATGACAATATTGAGTGACATATTTCTCAGAGCTTGCACTGAATCATCCAATTGAGTATGGTTGTGGGTGAGGTGTCATTAGAAAGTGAAATCTTGGAACTACCTTAGGAGAAATTAGGTTCTTCTAAATTCCATTGTCAATGATGAAGTGTATTGGTTGACCATTGATCCACATTTGAGATTGGAAAAATATTTTTGCTTTCTTTGGACCATATTGGGAGAAGTAGAGATGTTTATGGTAATGATGATATCACTAGGTTCAAAATCCATGATATATTTACCTCTGTATAGTGTCATGGTTCTTGTACTCACTACCTCAATTTGTGCAAGTATGGTCTTCTAACCCTAACACTCTTCATTGGAGTGACAAATGGAATTATGAATTGAACACCACTTGTTAGTCTTGAAACAATTTTTTTGGTCATTTGATGGTTTTTGCTTCTTCTATGGATGGAATGAAGGGCCATTCCCTAGGTTGGAATTTTGCTTGAGAGGCCTAGACTATGATTTGGTATGAGACTTGGAATCTTCTATCTTGGTCTTTGACTTAGCCTTTTATTTAAACTTGCAAGGAAATGTCTAAGCCTTTTTAATTAAAGATGTATGTAAGAAATACATATCTAATTGAATATGTGGTCTCAAGCCTAACCTATACTTTAAATCAGGTTTGTCTTATCCATAACATTCAATTTGGACACCAAAGTATGAAAGGTGTCTATGCATTCCTATATAGATTAATCTCTATCTTGGTGTAACTAAAATAACTTGATATACTCGTCATCATAGTTTCATATAGGATAATAAGTTGATTTGAATGATTCTTCTTAAAACCATTTTACGTATCTATAGGTGTGTCAAAGTTAACTTTATATTCACTATTTTCATGTGTAATGTAGTAGATTTCCCACCATTTATTTATTAAAAATAAACTTTTAGAATAGAGAATGTAATATTTTTTTAGTTAGAGAAATTATTAACTGCATAATATGAACATATTAGGTTGAACCAATTATGTAGGGCATCTACATTTATTTTTCATTCAAACATAAAGATGTCTAGATTGACTTGAACCTTGTGTGGCATTTGACCACCAAATGGTCATTTTGAATGAGATGTGTTGGGAGGAGTTTATAAATTATTGAGAAGTTGTGAGAAATGATTAATAATACTTGCTTTTCCATTGCATGACATTATTCCAAGTCTTCCAGTTGCCTTTGCAAAGCATACTCTATCATGTTTTGGCACATTTTTGAAGTTGGAGTCACCAAGGACTTATTTGCCATTTGAGGATGTGTAGGAAGGTATGATGAAGGGTCACCGGTCTCAAGCCTTAACTTAATATATTTTAACCTCATATGAGTGGGAATACAAATAGAGACATAATTTAGATACACCATGACACCACTTGAAGATGATATGAAGTGTGTAGGTTCTGATACCCTTGATCTAGAACCCAAGAGGACCCTGTTGAATAACCTCATTAGATAGATTTAATGGGTTATTTATGGAATTGATTGTTAATTATAAATTACAAAGACATATGAAAGTGTTATAAGCAAGGGAAAGAGTAGAGAAGAACAATACAATAGATGTAGAATGGCAATAGAAAAGTTGTATTAGGCTAAGTTGTGTACAAGATTGATATATCAAATGTATGGTGTCACATACTCCCTAACTTATTTTTAACTAACTAAAAATAATGTAGTGTGCATTAATATATAAAGGATAAAGATGAAGCATTAGTTAGATCATGAAAATGGTCAGTAACAAATGTTTCACAAAAGCATTAGATTAATGACTTGTGTTGATGTTATTATCATGTTGTGTAGTACAATGTTAACATTATAGGAGCTGTGCAGTACGGTAGAAGAGGTTAATAATTTTGGTTTGGCACACATTTGTTTAAGTTAATGTAAAATATTTTGACATTATCACAAGAAATATCAAACCAAACTTGAATACCATAAGTTGATGTAGTGACCAGATCCTCTTTCATCACTATTACTTATGAAAAATAATAGTTTTCCACAATCAACACCTCTACTCTAAAAATTAAATAAAAGAGTCCTTCTATGAGACTAAGGTGGGATGTAGCTGGACCAATCTAAGCCTAAAAATCTTATATGCATGTTTTTCCACTAAAAGTGAGTCCTTGCATGTAGCCTTTCTGACTTTGTACAAGCTTTCTTAACTTTGCATAAGATTTTGCAAATTTAGATGAGTTTTTCTAACTTTGCACGAGCTTTTCTAACTTTGTATGAGATTTTCTAAAAAATATATAAACCAAAATTTTCTCTTTTTAGAATAAAATTTCTCACGTGAAATTTATCTACAAACATTCCTTTTGTACATACATGTTCTTGTGAAAAATTGTTCTTCTCATGCATAAATTTTGGTCTCTAATGTTTTTCATAAATGTTCTCTTGTAAATTTTCATTGCAAATTTTATTTTTGTGCAAACATATTTTTTTCAAATGTTTTCTTTATAAAAAATGTTCTTCTCTAATTTTCTCGTATAAAATTTCTTCATAAATGCTCTTATGCAAATGTTCTTGCACAAATTATGTTCTCACACAAAAATATTCTTTTCATGAAAAAAAGTTCTTCTCATATAGGATATTCCTCTTTGCAAATAAATGTTCTTCTCGTGCATAAATGTTCCTCTTTACACCTAAATGTTCTTCTTGGATATAAATGTTGTTCTTAATCAAAAAAATCAGCTCATGCATATATGTTATAATTATGTAGAAATATACCTCTGTGCGTAGAAATTTTCCTCTCATGCATAAATTTTCCTCATGCAAAATGGTTCTCCTTTACATAAAATTGTTCTTTTCATGCACAAATATTCCTCTTTGCACATAATTATTCTTTTATAAAACCAAAGGCATTGATGCTCTTCTAAAACCAAACCAAAATGTCTCTCAAACATGTAAAAGAAAATCAAAAGAAGACACGAAAGCATTCCTATGCAAATATTTGATGGTCACAAACTTTTAAAAAGTTTGGGTGTGCTATGACATAATATGTTTCAAATACGAGGCATTCTAATTTTTTACAAACTTAGATAGGGATGTTTATCCTTCAATCATAGGCCAAATATTATTTTAAATTAAAATATTTTACTATTAAAAAATGTATAGCCTCAATTCTCGATACTAATTGGAAAAGGAAACGAAAGGAAGGATATTTTAAAGGTAGCTTATAATTTATGAGACCGACTTGTACGAGGAACTTGATTGTGCTTCAAATACGAGACGTACTAAGAGGCACCTAATTATGTTTCAAATAGTAAATATACTAATTATTTATGTATTTAAAATGGGATATTTATCCTTTAATCATAGGTCAAATTTTCCTTTTTAAAATAATTTATTATAAAAAATATATACCCTCAATTATTAATTGTAAATGGAAAGGGAAAGGGAAAGAAAAACCTTTTTAAAATAATGTAAAACATATGTGTTTTAACCTTTTAGGGTTTTACTTATGTAAATCCTATGTTTGATTAAAGGGTTGAGTAGTCTAAATTAGTGATATAATATGCATAAAATAACCATTGATTTGTTACAAATTTTGACTAACTTTAACTTTATAAAAATAGTAACAAATATATACAAATAAATATTTGTCTAGAAAACACCTAATATAGAAGATTTGAGTGTTGAAAGCTAAGATATAAACAGGTTTGAGTGTCATCAATTGGATCCCTGTATTAGAACCCCTCCTAGACAATAGTGCCATGTGTCTCTATTATCCTGAAAATGGTACTAGCATCCTCTGTGTAGGGCTACTCTAAACTTTGGGTGTACCCACACCTATGTTTTTGGGTTTTGTTCTTACGCGCATGAAGTTTAAAACTTTGTATTGTGCCTATAATAGTTTATTTATGATGCAAACCTTAATCCTACTTACAAGTAAGGCATGAGTTGAAAAGTGTATTCATTAGTAGGATAAGTTGGACATCCTCAACACCCCATTATGAAGAGAGTTGCCTACATACCAATTCTCTGAGGAGGGATCAATCCTGATGTAGCTCTCCCCACCTAAGTACTTGTATAAGTCCAAGTGATACTAGAATGATAGTGGTCTTGAACGCCTTAAGCGCGTTTGAGATTGAAAATTTAGAAAATCTAATCTTAAGGTTGTTATAAATGGTAGTATGTAGAAGTAGGAAAAAATAAGGAATAATAACCTTGATTTTACTCAAATTATTTTGTGTTTGAATAGGTATTTTGCATCTAATTTCCATCTAGTGGCTAGAGGTCTAAAAGTCATGTATTTATAGTGTTTTGTAGCTTATGTGGATAAAATAAGATGTTTAGGCCAACCTTATGATGGTTTTAATTTTCAAAATATATCTGTTTGAGAAAGATAGGGTAAAGGACATTAGTGCCATTTTGGGGACACTAACTCAATGTGGCTCTAGTGTCTTTAATGTGGCTCTAATGTATAATTGGCAAGCTGTTAGGGATGAAGGGCTAGGATCAACAAATGAGGGTCTAAGACTATGTTTAAGTTGATTAAGGATGTTTGTGGTCTACACAAAGGCTAGAAAAGTGTGATAATAGGATTTAGGATACATTTAGGGCTAAACTAGGAATAGGTTATCTCAAGTAGCACTATTAGCACTCAAATACCACTTTTAGGTGATTACATTTGCCGCCCCCCGCCCCCGCCCCCGCGCCCCCCCCCCCCCCCCCCCCCCCCCCCCCCCTGCGCCCCCCCCACCTCTCCCCCTGCCCACCTTTATGCTAGAAATGCAACAAAGTGAAATGACTAGTATAAAGGAAAAAGAAGCATACCTAGACTTACCTAGGAAGTGAAGCCTGTGAAGTTGATTCTACATATGTGAAGCAGATCCAAAACATGATTTTGCAAATGAAATGTGCATAAATCAACCCTTACTTAAGAGATATCAAAAGTAAAAGACTATGTTGAATAAATAAGTAACTGAGTAAAATTGAGTAAAGAGATGGGAAAGAGGAAAGGAATGAATACACCTCGTTGGATACATGAACTAATACACGAACCTAGTGACAATCATGTGTGCATTTGTATATAGTGATCAAATCATTGAATAGTTTGGACTGAGCTGATGGCTTGCTCAATCCTCATGTGTGGGTGGCTCAAGAACACAATCTAATTTTGACTCTGTCATTGCCCACCCTTATTTGGTGGATCATGACCCATGAATAGCTTGAATTAGACTGAAAGTATGTCCAACCCTCTTATGTGGTTGGATCAAGAACTCAAGTAGGTTATGAATCCAGCATTTTCCAATCATGTGTAGTAGATACATATGAAATTAAACTGCATAAAGTGATAAAAATATCTATGTATGTCAGCTCCACAGCTACTCAAAAATGCCAACCACTACAAATGGAATAATACATGAAACTGATGATAATTTAGAATATGATGTCAAGTGTATACAACATAGAGAATGACATGGAATTTGTCATTCCATCTGATCAAACTATGTATAATTGATATTATGGAAATAATATACCGTGCACATGCCTCCAATCTAATATTTGAGTATATTGATTTTGGATTGAGTTGTAATAATTTTATATAAGTATCTAAACTGAATATGGGGATGATCATGTTGCATATAATGCCCATAATCTAAGCAACTAATATGAATATGAGCTAAGCTAAAGTGAATCTGAGTAAAATCTAAACATAACTACCAAACCTATAGCTAAATCTATGCAAACTTGTACTGTACCTAGTGTATTATTATAGCATATCTAAACTATCCTAAAACTAGGGCTACTTAACAGTACTGCCACTTCTTGGATAGTAGTGTCATGTGGTACTAGTGTTCCTATTTAGGTGCTAATGTTTATCTAGTCTAAATTATGTGTCACTGTACTACTTTTTGAGTCATTGTCTTTTCTTGTGTTTACCCGTGTCTAAATTTATGAAACTGAGCATGTGTGCTAAAAAATGTTTTGTGAATAAAATATAGGAGTCTGATCTCTATGAAAAACCCCTATGAATGCCCCCTCTTTTTAGGGTAGTTGTTGAACCTATGCAATAATTGTCCTCAAAATAAATAACTTTGTAAAATATGTGTTAGCTAGAGCATATATGATAATTGCATGATAATCCAATATAATATGCAAATGTAACATCAGAATGTAAAAAAATATAAGCATATGTAATGTAAGATGTATGTCATGTATAGCATTGCACAAGGGTGTCAAGATAGATGTAATCAATGTATATAATAACAAATCTAAGTAGAATTGAGTAGCTAACTAGGAGAATGGGGCATGATGTCCATCATGGCACCTAAGTAGAAAGGGTAGATGCATGAGGTCCCTCATGACATCAAGAACCTGTGTGTGTAACAAGCAAAGACAAGTTTCATGGCCATGACGCATATAATAAAGCATACATACAAAACACGTGAGGCATACAAAGTAGGCCAAAGGACCACAATACAAGGAACAAGGGCACATGCCACTAAATTTGAGAAAAGAAGACATACAAGGACATGTTCAAATCTCTACATACACAAGCAAAAATCAAGTTGGCTTGGAGCCACATAGAAGGACATGTTCAAATGTTCGCATACACAATCAATAAAGCACACACAAAGGACATGGACACATGTCCAAGGCATACATATTGTAGATAGAAGTGGCATAAAACCAAAGAACAATGGTATATTCAAATGCCCTTGAATAGAAGAAGCATAAAAATGCAATCAAGTCTAAACTATGAAATCTATAAACGAAAGTATGCATAACTATGTAATACAAATCTATGTAAGAGATAGGATGTACATATGTTGAGTCTAAAGTAGTGATAGTCGATAAAAAATCTATGAGTAGAAATGATTGATATCAAGATAAAAAAATGTTAAAATTAGAATGTAGAATATGTAAGGATAGAACCTAGTAATAGAAACTGTGTATAAGATGCCTCCAAGTGGGTGAATGTGTCAACTAAATAACCATGAAGCAATGTATATGCCCCCAGTGGGTACATGATAACAAGTCTGGATCAGTATAGTGGACCCGAGTCCCGTATCAATCTGTGAGGACTCGATAAGAATAAGTGAATCATGTAGTATGATAAAACTAACTATACTAAGATATCTAGCATATGTAGTGTCTGGTAAATATAAGAAATGTAAACATAACAATGCATACAATCTATAATTTTTGTGTTTTTCTGAGAAATTATTTGATTATTTTTATGTTTTTGACATGTTATATTGTTTTTATATTTTTTGGATAAAAGTTATATACAAGAAATATGAAAATGAACTATGTACAAGGAGCAAGAGATAAGGAAAGTATTTACAAGAAGGGAGAAACTATATTAACCGATAAGTTTTGTGGGAGACTTGCTATCACTATGACCTGTATCAGATAAGGGAACTATGTTGTGCATGTATCACATAATATATTATATCGAGTGATCTATATTTGCCTATGTAGTGGTATTAGTATTTTGTGGCACTAACTGTATTATCCTATGAACTATGTTTTGAATATGTGAAATTGGTTAAATTGGCCTATGAACTGTGGCAAGCACTATTTGAACCTAGATGGCATGGTGAAGAAGTGACCATATTGCTCATGTTGTGTAGGTGTAGAAATATCCTCTAAAATTGATACTTCTCATTTTGTACTACTACTAAAGATATTTGTAGACTCTATAGAAAATATCTTAATTGACTGTCGTGCTAAAATTATGTTTTGTTATGCATCATGTCTTTAAGATATCTTAATTGGTCGCTAGACTATGTTATAATTTTTATGATTTATTGCAAAAATCTTGATTGGTGGTCAAACTGAGACTGTACTATGATCTCTATAGTTATTTATGAATGTCTTTATTGGTGTGTGAACTGAAGTCATGCTTTGATCTCTGTAGTTATTTTTGTATATCTTAATTAGTGTGTCAACTGAAGCTATGCTCTAATATATGTAGTTATTTCTAAATATCTTGATTGGTGTACGAACTAAAACTATGCTATAATCTCTATAGTTATTTTCAAATATCTAATTGGTGTGCAAACTGAAGCCATACTCTGATCTTTGTAGTTATTTACAAATATCTTGATTGGTGTGCAAATTGAAGATGTGCTCTGATTTATGTAGTTCTTTCAAAATATCTTGATTGGTGTGTGAACTAAATATGTTCTCTGATCTCTATGAACTAACTACCATCTTTATTGAATCTGTGATACATGATATTATTCATAAATAGGTGTCCAAGAAACCACACAACTCATACGATGAGTAACCAATGGCTCTTCAAAGGGGATGTCCTAGGATAAATATATTGTAGTGGATTGTTATATATGATATTGTGGAGACTAAGATCTTAGTTCCCCCTGTATGAATGTTATAATTCCTTGATTGACATACTAGTTAATACGATTTCAAAATGCATAATAATGACCATCTGAATGTCTATTTATCTTATGAAAATTGTAATAAGGTTTTATTTGTATCTTGTACAAGTGGTGTGCTGGATGGTAATGAATATAAGGAAGGGTGATCATCCCCCTATTTAGTAATGTGAATAATTTATCATGAGGCCTATCTCTGTCTGAAAATTGTATGGCCCCATTGCTGGTGTCTTATGCTCCACTCACTGTAGGAGGTGCTCTATAAAGTGGATTTTTTCCCTCATCGAGTATTTTTATTGGTTACTTTTGTTCTACTAGTTTATTAATCAAGAGTGAAGTAGGTCTTGTACCATGTCATATGAATGTGGCTCTGAGAAACCTACATCCAAATCTACCTTTGAATGTGCAGCAACCAATCCCAATTCTATCTCTAATGTTATAGCTATGTTACATAAATGTCAAAACGATTTGGATGTCTAATATAATAATTTCTCCTTAAGAGGAAAAATGAGGCCTCTTGAAAATATGTATCATACCTATAAATTTGTCGACTAGTAAATCAATTGATGCAAACATGATTTGAATCTTAGAATGTGTTCAGTTGTTGGTTCTATCTCACCCTGGTGTAATGAGGGTAACCTCTCATGTGTGACTCGAGGTCCCTTATTCTATCTGTAATGCCTGAGGAAGATGGTTTCCAATTCCTCATATGTATGTAGTGACCCATTAGGGATTGTAAGATGGAACCAATTTAGTGTTTCTTTATCTAGGGACACTGGAAATAATTTTAGTAGAGTCAACTCGTTGGTGACATGTGCCATGGATTTCTCAAAAGCCCGAAGGTGCAAGTATGGGTCTCCATGCCCATCAAAAGTAGGTAATATTGTATCTTCAAGTTGGGTGGCAAACTTGTAGTGAATATTATATGGGGAATAGGGTTTCTATGGATGACATTGGCATCGACCCAAGGTTGGTATGCTTTATTCTCCAAAGTGAGATGGTGTACTTGTTACAAAGCACCCACAACTTGCATTAAGGAAATTATCACTTGTGAATGTATATCATCATCATCAAAGGGTTCATTTAACTCTTGGATTTTGTTATTTATTTTATCCATTAGTATATTACATTGGGAACCTATTTTAGGGAGGATTAGTTTGCTCTCTGTAACCTTTGAAGGTGTGAGAGCTGGGACCTGGTTAGAGGGATATAAGTTATCACTCTCGTTTAGGTTAGGTTGAGAAACAAGATCTACTATAGTAAGGGGGGTTGAGGGAGATTCATTGGTATCTCTTATTTTTTTAATTTGCAAAGAAGTATCACATGCTAATTGATTATAAGGTACTTTATTATCATGTGAATGTAATTTATATAAACTATGAACATAAGAATAAGTGTGTGCATGTTTTTGAACATATGACCTAACATTTGTTTGAACAAGAGAAGTAGGTGAAGTAGGAGGAGAACTAGAAGGTGTGGACTCCATGTATTCTTCACCATAATCATAATAATCATCATTATCCCAAGGTTCATCAAAATCAGAGTTTAAGTCACTTGTAGAAATAAGAGTAGAAAAAATATCATTCGCATGCTCACTAAGAGATAGAGTAAAATAAGATTTTAACTTTTTATTGCTATGCAATGTGTCATCCTGTGTAGGTGCATTGCAATGCATGTCTTCACTAGCTACGAGTGGAATGCATGTATGATCATTGTTTTCAATCTTGGAGTCAAGGGTAGAAGAAGTAACAATCATGTTTTCATTTGGCACATTATGACATGTAAGAGAAGAGTTAAAGGCATTTGAATTGTCTACATTTTGTATAGAATTTTTGTGTTGAGCTTAAAATGTGAAAGAAGGTGATAAAATAATATCATCCACTTTAGTTTGTGCATCAATAAAAGGTGCAAAATCATTTGTACATATTTTTTCAAATTGAATTGAGAAGGGTAAAGAACTTGCATTTTGCTTTTCTATGCTAGGCCATATGTATAATGTTATTTAAACTATGCAATGGTAAATTGATTTTATTGTTCTTGTATTGCTTTAATTTGAATAAGGATGTAACAAATGTGTTTGAAAATCTAGGATCACATTGAAACAAAACACTACTAACAAGGGTTCTTTTGGCCTTATATTGTTAGTTTGATTATGAGGAGTATGAAAAGAGAGAGGATAAAGAAAAGAAGATGCATCTAATCTATCCTCATGTTTATTTTCATTGTCATGCTTATAGCAATCCTCATATCAATCATTATAACATAGTCACCATCATCATTATAAATGAAGTCATTCTCATTATCATGTGTTAGTGTGCAATCTTGAAAATCTATCCAATCATTTGTATAATTATGTGAAAAGTTTAGAAATTGATCAATTGGGTGAGGGGCAAGATGCTTATTGGATGTCATTTTAAACTTGTCAAAGAAGATAATGTAAACAATGAATAATAGACACACAAAAGGTAGAATGTAATCTAACATAAGTATGTAATAGAAACTAAGATTGTAAGTGAAACCGTAATTGCTAGTATTTGTATGTGTAGGGACCTAGTATGTGGATTTAAGGTTGACTTGCAAAAAATTAAATTAAATTAAATAAATGACACCATAATGTGGAATGGATTAAATGAGCTAGATTATGCCAAAAAATCATAAAAACAAAAGTTTGTGACCCTAATTTAGTGCATAAAAATTGGAAGAAGGTAAACCCTATGTAAAACTAGGGTTTATGCAATGTTTGAAGTAAGTCTGCTTCACCAATTATTTTAACTTTGTAGGGTTTTACTTATGTAAATATTATGTTTGATAAAGCGCTGAGTAGCCTAAATCAATGAAATAATATGCATAAAATAACTACTAATTTGTTACATATTTTGACTACCTTGACTTTCTAAAAATAGTAACAAATATGTATAAATAAAGACTTATTTGGAAAACCCCTGATACGAAAAATTTGAGTGTTAAAAATTGATATATAAACAGGTATGAGTGTCATCAATTAGATTCTTGTATTAGAACCCCTCTTGGACAGTAGTGCCATGTGGCTCTAGTGTCCTGAAAATAGCAATAGTGTCTTATGTGTAGGACTGCTCTAAACTTATGGGTGCACATGCACCTGTGTTTCTAGGTTTTATTATTGCACGCACAATGTTAGAAACTCTGTATTGTGCTTGTAAAAGTTGATTTATGATGCAAACCCTAATCCACCTTGTAAGTAAGGCATGAGCTGAAAAGTGTGTTCGTTAGTAGGATAGGCTGGACATTCTCAACCATCCATTGTGAAAAGAGTTGTCTATATACCAATACTCTGATGAGAGATCAAGCCCGATATATTTCTCCCCATCTAAGTGCTGGTGTAAGTGCAATTGATGCTAGAATGATAGTGGTCTTTAATGCCTTGAGTGTGCTTGAGATTAGAAATCTAGAAAATCCGAACTTAGGGCAATTGTAGATGGTAGTATGTAGTAGAGCATAATAGGGATTAATAACCTTGATTTTGCTCAACTTGTTTCATGTTTGAATATATATTTTGCATCTATTTTCCATCTAGCAGCTAGAGGTCTAAAAATCATGTATTTATGGTATTTTGTAGCTTGTGCAAATAAAATAAGATGCTTATGCCGACCTTAGGATGGTTTTACTTTTGAAAATATATTCATTCGAGCAAGATAGGGTAAATGACATTAGCGTCATTTTGGGGACACTAGCGCCACGTGGCTCTAATGTCCTTAATGTGGCGATAATGTCCAATTGGGAGACTATTGGGCATGAAGGGCTAAGATCAAAAAATGAGGGTCTGAGATTGCATTTAAGTTGACTATGGATATTTGTGATCCATACAAAGGCTAGAAAAATGCGATAATAAGCTTTATGATAGGTTTAGATCTAAGCTAGGAACATCTTGTCTCAAGTAGTACTCTTAGCACTCAAATACTATTTTAAGACGATTAAAATATGAAACCAACTCATAAGAAACGTCTAAATATGCTTCAATTACGAGATACACTAAGAAACATTTAAATGTACTCCAAATACAAAACACAATAAGAAACACTTATCTATACTTCTGCACAAATAAATAAAAATGTTTTATCTTTCAATCATGGATAAAATATTCCTTTAAAATATTTTTTATTATTAAAAATAGAAATTCTTAATTTTTAATTTTAATTGAAAAATACGAAGCAGGAAAATTCAAACTCATATCCTTTCTAACTTATAACCTTACTTTTAAGAGCACAAATACTTAGAAGGCCAAACATTATTAACCCAAATATCTCTAGGCAAAAAATTGAATTGTTTAAGCATGTGGGATTTTGGAATACACAGAGGAGCTGTGTTTTTGTGAAGCAATTGCATAGCGAGCAATCACTTCTTCTGCGTATTTCTTTTGGATTTAATATAAATCCAAAAATGGCAAGCACAGGCACAAGAAATACAAGTACAAATTCCTCATCAAATGCCAATTCCAATTCGAATGCGAATGCCAATGCGAATGCGGGGGTAGCATTAGATGAAAGCCTCTTCAGCCAACTCACATCGGAGATGATCTTCACCCAAGAGCGCCGAGACGAGACCCTCCAAGGTAATCCATTCATTTCTTCTACGGGCACTGTTCTGAGAAATTAGGGTTCACTGTTTGTTTTGGTACGAAGAGGATTCTGAGAAACTAGGGTTGTGGTACGTTGTTTTATCTGCAGAGGATTTTGAGCGAAGAGGGTCAGGGTTTATGTTTTTTCATGCAGATAGTTTTGAGAAACTAGGTTAGGTTTTTCCTATTTTAATATACAGACAATTATGAGGAACCAGGGTTCGGGCTTTCGTTTTTTAATATTCAGTAGGAGTATGGGTTTTTCATTGTTTTCTTAAATTAATTAGAGCTTCCAAGGTCAACATATTTTGATATTTCTATTTTTAAGGGTTAGGGTTTTATGAGATTATATGCAGAGGAAATCTATCCTAATATATATGCCTGCAATGATAATCCCCGAGTTTTGTAACTACGGGCAAATATATTTTTATGATTTTTTTGAAATATTAGCTAATTGGCCAAAAATGGTCTATAAAAATACCCTTGCCAGGGGTTATGCTTTTCATATGTAGAGGGTTCTAGAATACTAGGGTTAGGGTTTATGTTTTTATAAATGGAGTAACCCGTTCCGGGTGGAAATGCAGCCCTGAAGGAGGATGCTGTGGGGTTGCTTGATAAAACCCTGGAGGCAGATGCATGGAAGTTTGCTGCGCCACGATCTCAATTACATCTCCTCTCTGGAACAGGTAGGCAAATGTCATTTCGTGAACTCCTTTATTTTCAAAAGAATTTTTGAGCTTTTGTTTCCAAAATTAGCTGTTTCATGAGTCATTCTCACACATACATCCCCTGCCTGCAAAGAAGATTTTATTTATCCTTTAAATTTTAATATTATTCATATGCACATAACACAATCCTCAATTTCCACACCCACTCTTTGTGTATGTCAAATCGATCTTGCCAGGTAAGCAGACGTAAGACTATAAGGGGTTTTCTGTTTGCAGGGATAGGTTGATTTCTTATGTGATTAGGTGTACTGTGTAATACCCAAGATATTGGGATTGCCTTTTCTTTGGGGAAGAGTGTGTACCCTTGCCGGGAACTTCCTCCGCAGACGAGCTTGGAACACGTGTGTCATAATAATTTTGGGTTAGCTTTGGAGCCCTGTGCATCACCCACTCAAAATAAAGAAAATCAAAATCACCGGAACAACCAACCACAAATGGTATATAAGCAGTTGAAAGATAACATTCACAGATATTATATTATTCAGCCCTCTGCAGGTGCCTGAAACTCAAAAGCAATTACCAAACTCATAAGAGAACTGAAGCAACCTCTGATAACAGTGATACTTGTGGCCATATATCAAACTTGAAGGGCATTGAAATGACATAACATTCATTTAAAAGCATAGTTACCAGGTTCGGAAATCCGAATGTGTTCGGGAGGCGGAAAAAATGCGGAATGCGAAATTTTTGAAAAAATCTGGAAAAAAATCCGGTAAAATCCGGTTCAGAAATATGCAAAATATTTCAATCTACTAAGGAATGAACATTTATTTAACACTTGCAAAAATGAGAAATGCATAAGAATTTCAAACTTGAATTACATTAAAAGATAGCAAAATATTCATAGTTTAGAGCCTAAGCTCAAAATTGATATAGAACTTAATTTTCAAACATTCGCAACATCAAACCTAGCTTCAAAATCAAAATTAGCACTAGCACTAGCACTAGCACCATCAGCGAATCCTCCATCCAACAAATCAACACTATCAATATTTTCCTCAACTCCTTCAAAGGATGGTTCTCCAAGATGAAGATTGTCATCTTTTTTTGCAAGATTGTGCTCAAGCAATCTTAAATTGCTATGAACAAACACAAGATCTGACAACTTTTTGGCTCCTAGTCAGTTTCTCTTATTAGTATGGATCAAATCATGCATGCTCCAATTTCTTTCGCATGCAGAAGCACTGGCATATTGACTGTGGACACGCATGGCAAGCTTTTGTAACTCTGGAGTAGAAGAACCATACGTTTGCCACCATAAATGGGGATCCATGCTAATAATGTCTTCTTGTGCCGCTTTAAACCACTCGGCCACTCTCCCCCAGTGTTGAGACCACTCGCAGGCAAGCAAAATGGGAGCCACTCCACCTTCGAACGTGTCCCCTGCTCTCCACCTTCGAATGCATCTCTTGCTCTCCACCCTCTATGTGACTGCGAACTCCTCACAACTCAATCTCTCACTCACAGTGACTCAACGGCATTTTGTTTCACGAAGAGTGCTATAAATTAAAAAATTTAGGGTTTGCAGCAGTATTTTTAGGGTTATTGACTATTTTCTACGACTTCTGACTTTTTTAATATTTTAATGCTATGTTGTTTGGGTATGGGTACAAATACAGGGGCGTCTCCGGTACTTGGCTACGCCATTTTTCAAAAACCTTGATTTGGATACGTCGTGGGTATGTCTGTATATATATGTATATATATTGTATATTACTCATTTTTTTAGTAAAACACTTGAAACTACATAGTATGAAAATATTTGTCTATAAATGATAAAACACTTAAAGTTATATATTATTCATTCATTCATTACTTCAAAGACAATGTACATTCAAATCTAGAATAAATCATATCGATTGCCCACAAAATCATGAATGCCACTCCCATTATTTTTCAACTTTATCATTTACTAACACTTTCTCTCACAAGGGCTTATCGGTGCATTGAATCTCACAGAGTGCATGCCTTAAGGGGTGCACTGGGAATGGGGTGGGATCGGCTTGTGGCACTTTGCGAGAGATATTCTCATACTATTCTATCACGCATACATCCCTTCATGCAGCCTTCATACCTCCTATGATGTCTCCTTGAAATCTTGAAACCCTAAAATATGGCTAAGTTTGAAACCCTGAAACCCTGGAATCTAACTAACTTTGAAATATGATAGGATCCTCCAAAACCTAGAATTTGCATTATAGCTCCTAGCGGTCTGAAACCCCTCTCAAACATCCTGAAAGTATATATATAAAATATAACTTAAAGTGTAAGTTTACATTTATATTTATACTTAAATGTTTATTTTATTTATATACTCTTGGGTTCGGACTAGATTTACATTTTCTAAATTTTTTTGTTGACTTACATTGTTTCTCCCTGTCGGTACAGTTTTAATGTTGAAAAATACAGCGAACCGAATTTATTAATTTGGAAGCCCGCAAAAATGCGGAACGTTCCGGATTTCGGCCAGATGCGGCTGAATCTGGGAACTATGTTTAAAATAGAATAAAACTTCAGAAAAACAGTAAGAGAACCTGTTTATCTGGGCTGATATCCTTGTTCTAATTCCCCAACTCTCAAATGTAGTGGTACATTTCCATAGACTCAATGACTGCAATGAGACAGCTTCGAGCAATGGACGGTTTTTTTTTCTATATAAATTCTGAATTCATGTAGCCCCGATGCTGCTGGAAACTGAATGACGAGGGAATATTGCATTACAAACCTGTTTCTCAATAAACTGGCATTTCTTAGGCTATTTCTAGTACGAGACAAACATTCATACCGATCAACACCAACAAATATTAAAAAAATCAAAAGCTAATTATGTCTATCACATATCAACCGTTTCAACATCTGTCCAAAATAATTCTTTTTTTTTGATTTATCAATATATGTCAATAATATTTCAACATTTGTCCATTTAGTCTCCTATTGAGATGCTCCCAAGTTTTCTGGTGTACAAAATTGCATTCTTGTATCCTCTAATTGTTCCAATACCCTTATGTGAGATTCTTCTATATTCCGAATGAATTTGAAAATATAACTTGCATTAGTGAATGGCTAAGAATAGTTTGCAAGTATGATATATCTTTGTACTTGTAGAAAGATGAATGTTTAGTAATATGATGGTTAAAATTTATAAAAAAATCCTAAAGCATTTTGTCATGTCCTTTTGGACATAGAACAAGAAAAGACCCTTAGCCTTGTTTCTTGGTGTTTCCTTTAGGCTTAAGGGAAAAGGGGACTAAAAAGGGAAGCACTAATCTCCTCAAACGGTAAATTGGTACTTTTCACTGAAGCATTCTAATTTTGTGTTGAGGAGGGCCCAATTTTGGTCTATGGGGCTCACATAGCCCTTAAGTGAAATTAAAGGAAGAATAACCTTATGATATATTCTATTTTCCCTCCAAGTGGAGCCCCCCACTTGGGGAGGGGTATTTAAGGAGAAGTGTGAATCATTTGAGAGGATTATGCATTTCGGATATTGATTTTCAAGGTCTAAGCACAAAAAGCTTAACCTAAGACTTGGAGATGGAAACCTTCAAGGCTAAGGAGGAATTAGCGACGAAACTCTCTAATTTATATTTGGGAAGCATCATTTCAGAGGCTGCAATTGAGCGTAATATTCAACAAATGTCAGAATTTGACCCTCTTGAGGGTGGCAAATTGCATAGCAAGAGTGGCGACTTGGCTTGAGGGTTTACGGCTAGGGTTGGGAGCCATATGGAGGGTGGTGAGCTGCTCCTTGATGTTGAAGACCCCAAATCTTTGGGCTGCTTAACAGTTTGGAAGATTGAAGACCCCTTGTCCTAAGGTTGCGTGGATAAGGACAATAAATATATTTTTGCAGCTGGGCGACCCCCTTTGGGGATTGAGTCAACAATTTCTAGGGCTAATTCAGCCTAGAAATCAGTTTGGAATTTTTTTCAATTATTCCACTTTTTATTACTATTTTCCCATCATTTATTGCTCCAAAATTCTGGAAAAAGAGGTATTTATGACAGCTGCAATATTCTGTAATTTCTGATAAATATTTGATCATAAATGTGTTTTTGGGTTGAATCGATAACTTAATATTCATTATAAAAATCAGAAGATTGCTGCTAGGGTTTGGAATTATTTATTACAGCAATTGTGAGATTTTTTGTTATCTAGAGTTTTGCTGGAAAAATCAGAAAAATATCATCTTTGGTTAGGGTTTTGTGATAAAATTCAGATTTCAGGGTTTGCCCCAATTTGGGGACATTACACGTTTCATGCCCCCAAAACTTTATAACAGTTGTTTCTCTATTCCAGCCAATTTTGGTTTAATTTTCTGTTACCCATTTGTGCCAACTTAGTGTAGCTTCCCTTCTCAACAATATCCTCTGCGTGAAGTTGGATGTCTATTAAGGTTTCTTTGGTTTGTCTACACAATTCCCTCAGTTGAGCTTTAGCCCTATCTAGATGGGCATTCACTATAGTTTTTAACTCCCCTTATGCTCCAAATGACTGCTGCCAATTTAACTGTTGCAGCACTCTTCGCATTAATGGCTAGTTGCTTGAACACCGGCATTACTTCAGAATGATATTTGTCTATATGCTTCAGAGTGGCCTTCTGACATCCCATAATCATGTCTTTTGTAATAAAATAAATATTCATAGTGACTGCTTTTTCTCCCCTGTGCAGGTCACAACACAATGGGAAATGAGCTGGTTGCTTTTATTTTTTTTATTCATTTCACTGAGACTTCTGCTAGTCCTTGACCTTTCTCTGTTGAAGAATCAAGCAGGTTGAATTTTTCTCTGGAGTATCGAGGCTGGGTTCTACTCGTGTAGATGCTTTTTGGCTACTTTGGTGATGAACTGTTTACATTCACCGTTAAAATACCTGCCCTCACTGATTTCTTCCACTACCTCCATTACAAAGGGTGTTTTGGACACCACAGGGGCTTAGGACTTACAGGAATACCACTGAGAAATGAAAAGCATTCAGGAAAGGCTGACAGTGTTTCTTGCAGAGACAAGATAAGAAATGAGGTTTCCTTAGGGAGAGAAAAATAATGAGGAAGTAATAAAGCTTTATCTGAATCTGTAGCTACCATGATCGTCTCATTAAGAGGTGAGTGCCCAATCATGTCTTCCATACCAACACCTTCCTCACTGATTAGTCGCTTTAACTATCAGAATTTTACTTCTGGTTACAAGCTATTAATATCAAGTAGTGTTAGCCAAAATCACCTTAGCTTCTTGCTTGAGAACTTTCCCTTTGTTGGATATCTACGTTAGTGACACCTATGATCCATGTGGCAGCTCTAATTCACTAGTGGCAACAAGGTTCAGGTTCGTGTTCTTCTTCGACGAGGATAAAATTCAAAACAAATTTGCCAGTGGATAAAATTCGGGAAAAAAAATTGCGATTAAATTCGAACTATATAATCTTTATTTTTAATTTTTTTTTTTTTTAGAGTTCTTTTTTACCTATGTAATAATAAATAATATACTAATATTAAATTACGAAATATTAACTAATAAATTAATAATATACTAAATCCAAATACTAACCAATAAATTGATAATATTAAAAAAATAATATACTAATTTCAAATACTAATTGAACATTAACTAAATAACAATATACTAACTAATTATATATTGATAAATGATAAAAAAGTTAAAAGTTAAAAAATAAAAAACATTTTTAGTGAATGAAATAAGCTCTGCTAGGGTTTGGAGCTAATTTCATCTGCGTAATCTGCTTCTTTCTCTTTTTGTTGATCGGATCAGCCAAGGCCCCTTATTGATTGGTAGTTTTTCCAATGAATCCTTTAGGGGAGGGGATCTTTCACCCCCAAAATCCTTCTTTTAGACAAATAGAGGTAGAAGAGCATGCATGCAAGCAGCAAAAGAAAAACCGATCACCATGATAGATCCGACAAAAATCTGGTGGAATATAGCTGGATTGCATGGACGAAGCCTAATCTGTAAATTCTTGGGAGCCCAACTAACTTTTGAGGAATCACATGCATGGACAAGAAGGAACTAGAAAACGAATGGAGAATATGAGCTAAAAACTCGTGCAAAAGGTTACTTCATCGGATTCTTCACTACGAATTGCGTAGAGAAAAAGTATTTGGAGGGCCATATTGCTTCAAAAATGTGGGTCTTTTCATGAAACACTAGCACACCACATTCAAGCCTACTAAGGAACTCCCAACCAACACCAGTCTAGATTTGTTTGTATGCATTACCACAAGAATTTTTGTCCACGTATGTCTTCAAAACTATAGCTAATACCATTAGAAAACCTGTTGATATTTCAAAACCATACCATGGTAAGGTTCTTTCTAGCTATGTTAAAATTTGTGTTGAGCTAGATCTCACTCAACCTCTTCCCAAGAACATTACATTGAAAGTAGGAGAAATGGAATGGGTGCAAAATCTGGATTATGAGAGTATTCCCTTCCAATGTAGGAGTTGTCACGAATATGGACATCTCATTAGAGAATGCTCAACACACCAAAAAAATAGTATTCTGTAGAAAGTTCATGAAACAATTGACAAAGACTTTGAGGGTTTTGTGAAACCAAAAAGAAAGCACATAATCAAGAGTAAAACTAAAATGGTAAAGAAATATGTCCCAAAAGAAAGCAAACCAACCACAAATGAAAAATCCATCTTAACGGAGGCAACACAATCTATACCAGAAACACAACCTCTTGAGAAACGAAACAATATGGAAGTTGAGGATACTACAACAAACTATGGGTTCAAGGAGGACCTGAAAAATCTCCTCCACGAACCAACCACAGGAAACACATATCAACAAAAGGCCTATCGTCATCAAGATAAGCAGACAAAGGAAAACACCATTATAGAGGGCACTAAGCAAAAGGAAAACTGGACAAGTCAGGATGAAGAAGATGACTCGAATTCGGAAATGGAAGATTCTAACATGGGAATCCTTCAAACACAACTTAAATTCTAAAGAAAAATTCAGCAAGAGAAATAGAGGAAGAACTAGTAAAAAGAAAAAAAAAAAACAATGAATCAATGGAAGCCATTGGAGTTGGGATCCAAATCCCAAGTAGATACCCTCTTGGCAAGCACCAAGCGAAACAAGCTTGCTTAATGAATATTATATTTTGCAATATAAGGGCCCTCAACACCCCCTCTAAAAGGAGAACATTGAAGCAATTGATTAATTAAAGTAACCTAGGGGTTTTGATGATACAAGAAACTAAATTGGAACATTTGTTGGAACACATCAAAGGTTTACCTAGAAGTCTTAGAAGATAAATGGTGGGGAGTGATGCCATAGGTATTATTGGGGGTATGGCCTTTCTATGGGATCCCAAGGCAATCCATTTTGAAGTTTTTTCAGGTTCACAATCAGCGTCTCATGTGTAAAATAGTGTCTCTTATTTTAGAGTTTAGCTTTTATCTGATTAATATTCATGGTTCCCGGAATATGGGAGAAAGAGAACAAGCTTGGCAGCAAACTGCTGCTCAAATTAAGGCAATATGAATTCTTTTTGGATCATTGGGGGCAACTTCAACACTAGATTGGATGCTTTGAAACGAAAGGAGGAAATGTGAGAGATAAAGATAATTTGAACCTACACAACTTTGTGGAAAGTATGGAGCTATGGGATCTAAAAACCAAGAAAGGGTGGTTCATGTGGAATAACATAAGAAAAGGAAATGATCTTATCTAGAGAGACTTGACAGGGTTTTGGCCTTTAAAAATTGGATCGAAGGCAACAATATCTTTGAAATTGAGGTTCTCAACTTGACAGGTCTGATCACTGTATGATAGCCCTTCATATTGTGCATGATACCCAACCAACCAAAGCTTTTTAAAGGTTTTAAAAATTATGGCTTGAACATCTTGAGTTTGATGACTTTGTTATCTAGCAATGGAAAGCTCGTAACAATAGATATGGGACCAAAATGTACCTATTCTCTTAGAGGTTGTAATGTCCCTTTTAGGGAGATTAGGTTAAACAAAAATTTATTCTATCAATTCAATCAACAAATATGAATTTCCAGATTTATTTCAAAACCCAAGCAATCTGATTTTGCAAATACAGCAGGAGATAATCCTTGAAATCAGCTTCAAATATTATTTTTATTTCTCCAAAAATAGTAGAAAATGTAATGATAAATTCACCAAAGAATCCAGCCAAGAACCTGGTTTTTGGTGATTGTTTGAGCAGAAAAAACATTATAAAATTCAGAAAAACAAGTGTGGTTGATCCACACTAACAACTGCCCTCAACAAGACCACAAGATGGGTCGCCGATCCTTCCCAGCTGTTCGCTGCCCCTGGGAATGTGTTCGTTGCCCTTGGAAGAGACTTCGCTGCCCTCAAACAGCCCTCCGAAGTCCACCCTCCACTCCAATGGTTCGCTTACTAGCAAGTGCCCACTTGGTGTTGAAAACACCCTTCGAACTTGATTATGGTCAATGCAACTCCTAGATGAAGCTGCCCTAGGTCTGAATCTCGGGTTTTCGTTTTCAATTCAGCTTCTTTGAAGGGTTTTCGTCCTCCAAGTACAAGCCCAATTTTTCGTGCTTAGACTTCAAGAAATTGGTTATCCAAAAAAGTCGTGAATTCAAATGGAATACAAATCGCGATTATATATCCACCTTTTAGTTATGAAGGAAGAGTTAGTGGATTATAAGGATAATTTGCTTTTAAAATCACTTAAGGGCTAAATAAGACCATGACCCTTAAAAATGTCCCAACTTAAGTGAAAAGCAAATTTGGCTATTATTACTTTATTTTAAGTATTTAAAAATACTTTTTATTTTAGTAATAATATTATTTAATTTGAAAATGGGGACATTACAACCCTTCACGCCCAAAATTGCTTGTCTTCAAACAATTGCAATATCCACGGAGGTGTCCCAACATACCTTATTATGCAATGTCCAATTGTAACTTCTTTCCATGGAAAAGAAGCTCCAAACTGAATTTGTACCTTGTTGTACTTGTGTTTTGAAGGTTGCTCCATGGTGTCCAAGTCCACATAAAAACCATCCAGTGGCTCTCTATGCTCCCGTGCTTCTAACTCACTCAATACCGAGTTGGGCATGAGGAAAGCTACTATCATGTCAATCCAATCATGGCCATTGGAAGATGTCAAACCGCTGTTCTGTTTGTAGAGGTCCACTTGGACCCACCTCAATGAATGCATACTAGTAAGGTTGTACTTACAACTCACTTGTACTTACAACTCACCTTACTCATTCCTCTATGCTTTGAGGAAGAATCCCAAATGTGCAAAGAAGTAGCCAAAAGAATTATCCAGTGTAACATACCATGTGCAATCCACCATGAATGGCCCCCATCATATACAAAGTACGTTTTATCCAAGGTTGCCCCTTCTCATGACTGCTATGTAAGTATGTGACCATGTAAACATCAAAGGAATGTTAAAAAAAAAAGTAAGGTACACTGCTGTTTCATACTCACCAATTTTACCCTCTTCTGGTGCAAACTGTGGTCTCCAAAGATGTCATTTTTCGAACTTAAGAATAGCTGAAAGTAAGCAATTAAATTAGTCATGTTGTTCTTACCAGGGGGCTGTAGTAGAAGCAAAAAATCTGATTTTTCTGATTGCACCAAATCGGAAGCACAAGGAATAATATCTCTCCTTGTTATGAGTAACAAAGTACCTACAAAACCAATTTTTTTATGTATGCTGGGTGGCTGTAATGAATGACACAACTCCAAAATTTTAAAAACAAAATTTTCAGACTTATCAACAATTTCAAGCTTCTTTGTTCGCTGTAGTAGTGGCATAAAAACTGAGTTTTCTGGGTGCACAATATCAGAATTACACCAAGCAACATTTTCCTTTGGTGTAAGTGTCAGAATGCTTCCAAAATCAAATTTCTTATGCATGATGGGTGGCTGTAATAGATTGCTTGACTCAGAATTTTCAGAAGCAAAATTTCCATACCTTCCAACAACAATTTCAGGCCTTTTAGTTGGCTGCGATGTATAAACAATGAACTCTTTTTGGGGGGTGGTCAATGGCCAAGATTGTTACCAACAATTTTTTGAATTTTCCGGAAAGGAAAAAGACAAATTTTTCTTCACCAATTTACCTTTCCAACTGCTGCTTATGATTTGAGTCTTTGTCCAATCTATGATGGACCTTAAATCTTCTTCCATGCCCTCCATATCATCCCTTCCAATTGGTTGCCCATGTATGGAAGCCAACTTATTCCTTGCATTGTCTTTTGCAAGGGATCTCCAAAATAAACCTACACATGAAACAAGCAAGTTAGGACAAACAATGGGTGTTTAATAACACCCTTTTGATCCAACTGTCAATCTCTAGGATCATAGGGTACATCCTTCTTTGTTGCCTTGGTCCTTCCTTGCAATTCTTTCTTACTTGAAAACTAAGAGGTATTTTCCTGTTGCTTCCAATATGAATGTAGCAACTTCCTCTTTCCTTTTTTCTTTCCCTTATGGTGGTTTGGAATTCATTTATGTATTTTTGAACCACCCTCTTCATGTTGAAGGGTGTGACACTCACCTCCTTGAGACCCATGCATAACATGTACACCAAAAATCGTGAATGAGATACGCTGGAAATGCAAAAAACAGCCATCAAATGATTAACAACAGCTCTTGCAATGATCCATGGGTCATAGCGCTTGTCACCTCTTATTGTTCTCATTTCTAGCCAAGTTTTTCCCTTGGCACATCCACTTAAAACACCATAGACAAGGGTTGTAGGATTGTAACAACCCTTAATTTCTTGCCTTTTTCCTCCAAAAGACAATGCACACTTTGCATAACTTGAATCTTGTGATCCCACATAGCAAGCTTTTACCACACTATCATAGGACAATGCATTATTTTTTATGTAATGCATCCTTTAACCCAAAAATTGAATTGTAATTTTTGTAGTTTATTTACCAACAACAATACATATCTCAAGCCTTGCCATTGGTTGGATACCTTCCTCTTGCATTTTCCTTCTACACACAACTATTATATGTAGCATATGAAATGTATCAAACGAATGGTGATGCTTACCAATTTCGTGATGTGTTTGCATGCTTTTTGGCATGCTCTTCACCTTGTCCTCACCCTTGGCATGATCCTCATATCCTCTAAAGTGATGTAGGAGCATAGTAGGAAGGTTGTGCACTAATGACTTGCCATAAAAATAATAAAATGGCTTACATTTATCTATTGTTCTAGAAATTACAGCACCCTGATAGTGATCATTAACCCTTGTGGTGTGGATCTTGTTCACTGATTTCCCTTCATCAATGTGCAATATTGATTTCCTTTTATCTTTGGCATGATTATGTATGTGTTTAAGGGACTACCTTTCCCCTTAAACTTCCTTAGGTGTTGCCCAGCTTGGAAGACTATCTTTGCTTGCTTTGCCCCCCTCATCCACTCATCACACCTTGCTTGGGTCCTTGACATAAGTGCATAATTTTCTTTTCCTTGGTTTGGCATATTTTCCTTACTCATGACTTGTTTCTCATTACAAGTGGCTGTCCCACTTGATTCTTCTTCAATGGTATATGTAGAGCTTACTTCTCTTGATTCATCCACCTCCTTGCCTTCAACTTGTAGCTCTTTTGGTTGCTCCTTAAAATTCTGCAAATCCTCATCTTGCTCTACTACCTTGAGGACTGTTTCGGACCTTTCCATACTGCTGTCACTGGTGGGCAGTCCTTCCAGTGGCCCTCTCCTTGGCTGGAAATTCATCTTTTTGTGCTGCTCCACTGTTTTGAGGACTGTTTTAGACCTTTCTGTACTGCTGTCACGGTTTTGCAACCCTTCCACTGGCCCTTCTCTTGGTTGGAAATTCATTCTTGTGTAGGAAGGTTTTTGAACTCATTTGCAGCCTCCTTGGATGTTTTTACTCTTGCTGGGGACCTCTTTTTCCCTGTATGTTGAGGTCTGATTTTGTCACTTTTTGGATCAACTCACCAGGCTGCCTTGCTTTCTTTTCTCCCTCATGCTCCCTACAAACTTCATTGCTGTTTTTGGACTTTAAGGATGGCAGATTTTGCACAAAAAGGGCTGTGATATCACAATCTAGAGCTCTTTTGATGGCCACTGGTAATGAAGGGGGCTTAAAGGCCTTAACCAAACCCTTGAGAGATGTAAATAGTCCTTCAACGAACCATGTTGTAAGTCTATTCTCCAAAACATTTTTAACCAAGGTGGATATCCTTTGAAACTCCTCAATGTAATTTCCCAAAGATTGTCCTTGTCACGAATATGCAAGTGGGCCAAATCACAAATATGCAATTCCAATTTTGCCTTTTCAAAAAAATTAATGACTTTATTCCAGAATTCCTCATAGGTCTTGATGGTGTTGTGTCCTAGGGTTATCAACCCTTGGTGCCACCATTCATGGGCAGCTCCCTCTAAATGTAAAATAATTAATGACAAGGCATCCTTCTTCAATTTATGCGATGAAAAATATGTATTCACTTTATTGATCCAAGCCCTAGCTGAATTACTTGTAACCCCATCAAAAGTAGGCAAGCTGACCTTCCCTCTCTCTTTGTTCCACTCTTCAACGCCGTTCCGCCCTTTGTTGGAACCTCCTTTGCCTCTTTTCCAAGTGACATATCCATTAAAACTCATCTCCTTTTGAAAAGGAGATGAATAAGTCATATACTCACCATATGATGCCAACAATTCAGCTTTGTATGAAGTCTGTTCTTTTTTTTTGAAGTGGCTTCTTCTTGAAGAATCCTAGGCTTAGGTATGGATTCCATACCCACACCCACGGTGTTGCTTGCAAAACCTTGTTCTCTCTTTCCTTTCATATCCTTCATTGTTTGAATAAATTCCCCCATCACTTCTCTCATTTGTTCTTGTGCTTAAACTAACCTTTCGAGCCTAGCCTTGACCATGTCACTGATTGACATGTAACACATGTTTCCCACAACTAGCTAAGAAATTGGCTATGATACCACTGTAATGTCCCTTTTAGGGATATTAGGCTAAATAAGAATTTATTCTATCAATTCAATCAACAATTATGAATTTTCAGATTTATTTCAAAATTCTAGCAATCTGATTTTGCAAATATAGCAGTAAATAATCCTTGAAATCAGCTTCAAATATTATTTTTAATTCTCCAAAAATAAAAGAAAATATAATGTTAAATTTGCCAAAGAAGCTAGCCAAGAGCCTGGTTTTTGGTGATTGTTTGAGCGGAAAAAATATTATAAAATTTAGAAAAACAAGTGTGGTTGATCCACACTAACAACTGCCCTCAACAAGACCCAAAGATGGGTTGTCGATCCTTCCTAGCTGTTCCCTGCCCCTGGAAATATGTTCGTTGCCCTGAAACAACCCTCCAAAGTCCACGCTCCACTCATCCAGTGGTTTGCTTACTTGCAAGTGCCCACTTGGTGTTGAAAACACCCATTGATTGGTGTTAAAAACACCAATCGAACTCGATTCTGCTAAATGCAACTCTTAGATGAAGCTGCCCTAGGTCTGAATCTCAAGTTTTTGTTCTCAATTTAGCTCCCTTGAAGGGTTTTCGTCCTCCAAGTACAAGCCCAACTTTTCGTGCTTAGACTTCAAGAAATTGGTTATCTAAAAAAGTCATGAACTCAAATGAAATACAAATCCCTTAAGGGCTAAATAAGCCCATGACCCTTAAAAATGTTTCAACTTAAGTGAAAAGCAAATTAGTCTATTATTACTTTATTTTAAATATTTAAAAATACTTTTTATTCTAGTAATAATATTATTTAATTTCAAAATGGGGACATTACAAAAGTTTAAAGATTTAAAATATGCCTTAAAGAAATGGAACCAATTTTTTTTTAGAAATGTCTTTCAAGACAAAAAGGATTTGGAGAATAGAAACGAGGAGATTCAGGCGCTGAGAATGGAAGGCCATAATTCAATAGACCTATTGGAAGAAGAAATGACACAAAAACTTGAAGACATTTAGAGAAATGAGGAAATCTATTAGAAGTAGAAATCTAGGGTGAGATGGTTGATGGAGGGAGATCAAAATACTAAGTTATTCCATATCCCATGTAAAATTAGAAGCCAACAAAATCATGGTAGGAAATTGGAAACTATGGGAGGCACCATCTTGGAAAAACCCAATGATATTTAAGATTATATGGTGAGATACTGTGAAGATATTCTTAAGCAGTGATTTGGATAATTGGGATGATCAAGAAATGTTCTTGAAGCATATCCCCCTATTGGTTACTCCAACAGATAACAAAAACTTGATGGATCATAATTCCCTAGAAGAAGTCAAGAATTTTGTCTTCGACATGGTAGGATATCGATCGCATAGTCCTAATGGGTTTCCTACCCTTTTCGTCAAGCACTTTTGAGACCTCGTTGGTGATGATATCAGGGAAGTGGCACAAGAATCTACAGAATGTCAAAGTATGCTTAAAGCATTTAACTCTACTTTTCTTGTTCTCATTCCTAAAAAATCTAAAACCAGAACGCCAAAGGATTTTTGCCCAATTTCCCTTTGCAATACCATCTACAAAATCATCTCCAAAATTATTGCTAATAGGTTTAAAAAATCCTTCCTAAACTTATCTTAGAGGAACATGGAGGCTTTGTGAAGGGAATATGAACTACAGAGGGCATTATCATCGCTCATGAAATCATTCATTCTCTGAATGCTAGCAACAAAAAATGTATGATGATCAAAATGGACATTTTCAATGCCTATATAAAATCAACTCGTCCTTTCTGGATGGGGTGCTGTAAAGATTTGGGTTTATTAAAGAATGAAGAAGATGGATTCAAAGTTGTTAGTCCTCTTCCAAGTTCTTGGTGATGATTAATGGCTCATCGGAAGGATTTTTTCCTTCCAATAGATATCTCAGACAAGGTGACCCCCCCTCTCCTTATCTTTTCATTCTCATGGTAGAGGCTTTAGGAAGACGTATTAAGTCTCTAAAGACGAAAACAAAATTAAAGGCATTCAAGCTACAATTTATAGAACATATCACTTTCACTTGCAATTTGTGGATGATATTATGCTCTTTGTTCTTCCAACTTGTCATGAAGTTAGGGAAATAAGGGATAGTCAATCAACAAAAGTAAATCCAATATCTTTATCAATGTCAATCCCAAGCTTCAATATTTTCTTAGCAGTTTTTTTGGCTTTGAAAAGGCTACTCCCCTAGACAATTATTTGGGCTTCCCCCTTTTTAAAGGCACTGTGAAAAAGAAACTTTGGAACAATATCATTGATAAGATGCGGAGAAAGTTGAGTAGTTGGAAAGGCAGGACATCTTACATATTAAGGGTGAATCATCCTTATAAAGACGGTTTTGCAAGCTACTGCTACATATTGGTTTTCCGTCATGACCACTCCTTTAGGACCCATTACTGAGATGGATACAATCCTTCAAATTTTTTTTTGGCAAGGAACAAAGGACAAAGCTAAATTACCGCTCCTTGTGTGGGACAAAATTTGCAAACCAATTACACCAGGGGTGTTAGAAAGGAATGCTTGCCGTTGCGCCAAAAGATCGACCTGTTAATGCCCGATACAAACATCAGATAAGTACTCACGGGACACTGTTAGTCCATGTCACAAATCCCTGAGGGGGACGTTGGCGATTAGTTCAACAATCCCCCCCTCAGTGTTACCCGAGGGGATTCGAACCCGTGACCACGGCTCTGATATCAATTGTTAGAAAGGAATGCTTGCCGTTGCGCCAAAAGATCGCCCTGTTAACGCCTGATACAAACCTTAGATAAGTACTCACGGGAGGCTGTTAGTCCATGTCACAAATCCCAGAGGAGGATGTTGGTTATTAATCCAACAAGGGGGAGTGGGAATAAGAAACCTAAAAAAGGTCAACTTGGCACTTGATGCTAAATTGGTGTGAAGAATTAGTTCTAACTCCTTGGAAAAATGGAGTAAAATTTTCAAAGATAAATACCTTGATGAGGGGAACCTAGAGAGAATCTCCCTCTTGGATTTGCAATTTGGAATAGTATAAGGGAAGCAAGAGAGATCCTTATGAAAGGCATATTCCGACAAGTGTGTAATGGTGAATCTACTGATTTCTGGGAAGATAGATGGATTTGAACCCTTGAAATTTGAACATAATCTTGATAGCATCGGACCAGAAAGCATAAGACATTGGGGGCATAAAGTTAAAGACTACTGGATTGAAAATGCTGAGAAAGGCCACAATGCTTTCACTTGGAAAACTTTTCAAAACGAAGAAATACAAGAGGAACCCCAAAATAAATTAAATAATCTCCTCCAAGGTTTTCGGGTCCCCTAGAACCTTGAAAAAGATTCTCTAAGTTGGAATCATAGTGGCACGGGGGTCTATTCGGTAAAAGGAGATAATGCTTAGTTTGAACCCCATCCCATTGCTTCCGAAAGTTCTTTCTAGGGTAAAATATGGAGTTCAAAAGCATAGCCGAAATCCAAAGCTTTCCTTTGGTTGGCTATGCATGGAAAGATTTTAATAGGGGAAAATCTAAAGAAGAAAGGTTATTAGGTATGTTCGAGATGTGTCATATGTTACAAAAGTGACGAAGATGTGGATCTCCTCCTCCAATGCAATTATTCCTCTTGGCTAAGGAATAAATTCCTTAACATGTACAATTTGAGATGGACCCTGAACTACACTCTTTGCGATAATTTTCGAGCATGATAGTGTAACGAACTTAAAGAACATATAGGAAATGTGCCCAAGCTTAATAACTTGGAAAATTTGTATCAAAAGGAATGTTAGAATATTCAAAGATAAAAGAAGGCACAAACATCAAGAACAAGTATGGAAAGAGATTGAAGTCAAGATTAACAATATTGTTTTCTCTTTTGAGTAGATTAAAAATAAAGAGGCTAACTTGGAGGAATTTAATATCTTCAAAAATTGGGCCTCGGTTAGAAAGCATTATGATGATATGAAGCCAAGCATTAAGAAAAATAAAGAGATGGCGAGAAATAGTATCAAATGGACTCCTTCGGAACAAGGTTGGTTCAAACTTAACTTTGAGGGGGCGTCGAAACATAACCCCAGGGAATCAAGAGCTGGAGCCATAATCAGGTATAATAAGGGCCAAGTTGTTGCTTTTAACTCTGCCTACATCGGAATTAACACCAACAACGTTGCATAAACAAAGGGTCTCATTCTTGGGTTTAATCTTGCCGTGGAAAACAAAATTAAGAATATCATCATTAAAGGGGTCTCGCTTATGGTTATTAAAGCCATGGGTAAGTATAAAAAATAGAGTTGGAGAATCCAATGAAGGATTCAAGAAGGTAGAAAGTAAGGAATTTGTTCAAGGGAGTGAAAATCAATCACATCTTCAAAGAAGGCAACTACGCTGTTGATTGTCTTGCTAATTACAATCTCAAGTCTCACTCGAAGAGCAACAAAGGCAAGATGGCAGACATCATCTCTAACAAAGAGATGGAAGGTTTGAAAGAAATTATTAATAAGGAATGTATAGTTTATTAATTAGCTGTCTCATTTCAGGGATGAACAAGGACAAATTCCATTGTAGCAACTTTCCATATATCTCCTTTGGCCTGTTAATCTTTGTGCTTATCTGGGCGCCTTCACCAACTTTCTATTCTCATGTTGGATGCTACAACAAACTTGTTTTTTGCTATTAGAGGAGTTTTATGGCAAGATGTTTGTAATTTTTTGCAAGTTGGGGCCTTTATAGATGGCTACGTCCTCTTAATTTCCACATCAAGTTGCCTCACCCTAATTGGCCTACTGAGTGTTATCCCCAGTCTTTTTTTGAATTATTTCCTTTGCTTTACTACTCGAGGATGGCGATCATTCAGATATTCTGTCTCTTCCTCTCTATGACTATTGACGACCTTGAAAAGCTAAACGCTGTCACAGGGGACCCTGTTATTGGGACGCCATAAACCGGCTAGCAAGGAATGACCCTTAGCTAAAATAGGTGTGTATTGAAGACCACAATCCATGCAATCAACGAGCTAGAGGAGAGGATGATATCTCCCAATGTACAACAGACCAGGGCATTACTAGGAGAGAGAGAGGACTGAGGAGGAAAGGAGTTTGGCTGCTAATCAAGCTAATGCGCTGATGAACTAGAAATAAACCAATATGGAAAAGCAAAACACTACCTTCCATTTGAAAAATGAAAGTGGGCAAGTTCGAGTTGGCAGACACTTCTATGCAACCATCCATGAAGGAAGAAGGTTGATCAGACGTTAGGTTCATGCCATTAAGGACGAAGACAAAGGTAAACAAAAGATGGACATCCATAGTAAGGACAAGCCAAAAGATTTAAACAAAAGAAAGGCAAGCATGGAGAATGAAGGCCCTATCAAAATGCAGTATTCCATTAAAATTGAAGACTCATTTTATGATGGTGACTGGAAAACAAAGAGACATCACGTCCAAGGGACAACAACCGGAACACTCACATGAGCGAACTTCTGGAAAACCTTAGAGATGTCTAGCGGCATCTATTTCCTCAAGGAATATTTGGTAAGTGTCAAGAATCTTCTTATTAAACAAAGCAATCAATCTCCGGATTTTCAAAAATAGATTGATATTTCTGTTAAAAGAATTCGTGAATCCTGGTGCCGTATTATAATCTAACCGATGTGGCTAATGATAATCTGATCCACATCAGAGACTTTACTGAAAATAATGACAAAGAGGCAACTCTGCACACTCAGCTCTTGGCCATAATCAGTATAAACATGGATGAGATTGATGGGATCCTTAATACAATGAATGAGATAGATGATGATACTCTGAATATGAGGGAACACCTTCATCATTGGCATTGTGTTCATAACAAGAATACACTTGCAGCGAATCATTCGTGTGAAGTTATGGAAGAAGAGGAGGACTAGGTCTGACTTTTGGGTCTTGGATCTATTGTGTTTTTGTATAACTCAAATTTTTGGCAATTTGGGTGTAATAATGTAACTTAGTCTCGTATTTTTGACTAAGTTTGGTATTATCCTGTTTTCTGGTTTGTGCACCAAGCATTGTTGTATTGGCACTTTCTTATCAATAAATTTCTTATATATCAAAAAAATAAAAATAAAACTTAATTTAAAATCCTAAAATAAACTTTAAAGTTTAAACCTAAATACAATTCCATTGACAATGATTGACAAACGCAGCACACACATACCGACCCACAATAGATGTAGCATGACGACCATGGCATGGATTGGTAGCAGGGCCTACTGGCCTCGAGCGAACCTATATAGACCTCTCTTCCTTGACTGTGCTAAGCTCCGACATGGCACTATTCACAAATCCCAGCCTCCATGGAAATCCAACAAGAGAGAAACTCCAACTCCTTTTCTCTTACAAGTTGAGCCCTAAACTAGCAACGCTAGCACCAAACCAACATTTGCTAAGATCACAACAAGCATTTTGAGCTCAAAGAAAATCATTACAGATTGTACTGCCACTGCAAATCACTCTCAGTGAAGGTAAACAAAAGCCCTAACATTTGCAAGGAATATTTTAATATTTTTTCATGATTTAATTGACATTTCCCAACGATTTTTTAGGTTTTTTTAAAAAATGTCATATTCATACCCTATGAATTTAATGGCGGTTTTAAACAAATTTTTGATGTTCTAATGGAATTTGGCGAATTTTGAAATTTTTACATAGAAATTTGGTGAATTTTGTGACTTAGGTGTCAACAAGAAAACCATTCTCCTACTTAGTTGAGGCCTACATGACCATACATTTGTTGCCGCACCAACATTTCCATTGGCATTCGATCGTGCAGAGGCTATATCTCCCCGAACTCAACTTTCTATGTTACCTTGTGGTATGAAGCCCTCGATATGACTCTAGGATTCCTCTCATGGGTTTGAGGGTAAAACGGCCCCTTCGAGTGTGGGGCATCACTCTCTGGGCTAGGACTAACTGTTGCTTCTTGATGTGTAGCTCATCAGTGACCATTGAAAGATGAAGTTTCATATGTGGAAGAGCAACCATTCATCTACCATAATAGTTCCTTTTCTTTCTATATCACCAATTGCATATTACATTCATAGATTGAGTTAGAGATGATAGACAATAATTCACGTGCTTTGCAAATTGTCATGTATAGAACTCTTTGTTACAAATTTATATATATATATTTGGGTTTATGGATGAATGCTATTTTCGTTTCTGATTTCCTATTTATAATTTGTTTTTGTGTATAACACATCCAAATTCTCGCAATTTGGAGTGTTGTTCTTGGGTTAACACTTGAGGTTTAAATCAAACTAAATAAGATAAAACTATTGAAATTCAGATTCTGTAAAATAGGACATTTATCACACAAATCTGAATGTAAAAGATAGATTGATATGTACTTATTATTTTAAGAATTGACAAGACAAGGGAGAATAGATGCACATAGCTGATTTTTTAATTTATAATGCTCACTCCCTATGTCACAATTTTTGAAAATGATGTTTAATTGCTCTGTAACTGCTTAGATTGGGAAACATGTCCTCAAAACTTGTTTGAACATTGTTGGGAAAGCTCAAACCCCTGCGGCTACTAGTATGTTCAGTCTCTATCGGTATTGTCCAGGTCTATGCTGGCTCAAATTGTTGTGCCTACACATGTAGATATCTGTATTTTTTTTTGCCTTTAATTCTGTGCTCTGGTCCTTGATTCACTTCTCTTTGCCTTGAAACCCTAGCTTCACTTTTGACACAAAACTGAGTTTTGAAAAAGGGGTTAAAAAGATAGGTTGGATAACCCTAGCCACTCCTTGCTGTGTGACTGAGTGTTGTCTACGTTTCAATATTCCAAAGAGGGCTCAAACCATACGTAGTTATCCCACCTAGGTGAATGTGCGTGCACCATTATGATCATGCTAAAATGCAATGTAATGTTCCATTTTTGACACTTGACAACATGCAACTTTGATCTTGTGTTTGTATTCAAACTTGGCTCTAGCGCTGCTCCTTTGAGAGGGTTTTGATGTGTATGCTTTTGTATTAATGTCTCAAGAGAGTGCCAATGGATTTCTCAAGTTTGATATGATTTGCCAAGATGAGTCCTAGATAGTGACCAAGTGAGTAAGACCTTAGGCGTGATTTATATTTATAGATGACTCTTTGATATTTTTCGGTATACTAATGTATGAAACGTGTCTAGGCCGAGCTAATGGAGTTGTTTCAATATGAAAAGTTTTGAGGGTTGTTGGACACTACTGATAGAGGACACTTGCAACAAATTGCAAGTGTCTGACCTTTGCCGACATTGTCCAAATAGGGAAAATCAGTGACAAATATGGTGATATAGTTTGCTTAGGATTATGGAGCGTTTTTGCATCAACTAGGGTGATCTTGAATATGTGTGATGGTAAATTGGGTTGGCCAAGATAATAGATGGGTAAACAGATAGGAGAAAGTGTGTACAAGAGTCAAATGTGTATGCACAAGTCCGAGTATGTCGAGTTATGTCAAAGTTGGTGTTGCCAAATGTTTAATAGCAAATTTAAGTGTCTACAAACGCCCCCTTTTTAGTCGAGTATTGAAAATGCTAAATTAAAAAGATAAAAGAAAATTTTTGGTACCTATGATTAATCGCACTTGCTGTTGATAGGTATGCCCCAAATGTCCCACTCACTCCATGCAAAACTTCCAAGGAAAACATGTCGAGATCATTGTTCACTCGTGATAGAAAATCTGCAATAATCTAAATCATTGAATTATTTGAAATCGAAAAAATCAAGGAATGAATACACCTGAGACTACAAAAACCAAATTGCCACTTGTTGAACTCATTTGGAGAATGCCACAGGGTGATTATATCCCAAGGAGATGCAACCGCTGAAATCATGTGTTGAGGAGTATCAATGCCTCAGTGAGGAGTATCAATGCGTCAACTACTATTGGAGACGAAGAAGTGCTAGAAGTTGAGTGACGTAGAATCCTTAACCGCACCCCTCTAAATACCATCATAACTCTTTTTTGGAACCTCGAAACAGGTTGTATGCAAAGGTGAACCCTTGAAAGAGGTTCACATGTAAAGGTGGAACTTCGAAACAGATTCATATGTAAATTGAAACTTTGAATTAAACACTGCAGACAGATTATAGATTCAAAGTGTTTACATAGGACCATCGTTTCCTATCAATCCTTAATATAGAAAATGAAAAATGTTTGCATGAACAACATTCATGCCCCAAATTTGATCCATCTATACCTCAAAGTGACAGAATGCCATAATCTGTTTATCAATTTGCTCAATCTGATAATCTGATAAATTTGATAAAATCTTCTTAATCTACCCCATATAATCTTTCTCATAATATCATAGGATATCCCAACTATTCTTCGCAATAATGTAGAATGCCCCACATGTGCTTCAATCTATCCAACTTGTCTCATGTGAATCACATAATTTGATAAAAAATATGAACAATCTGCTTGTCAAGGCCCCAATCTTTAAGACAAACCCACCATATGCCTTCTCTTTGAGGTGAGGTATGAAGCCTGCAAACCACTCATCTCAAAATAAAGAGTTGTGCGCATTTTGTGTTATTTAAAAAATCTAATCGTGTTAAGTATGTAGACAAACATGATAAGATATGTCAATCATATAAAGATTTGATCATTCAAGTATGTATAAAACATGCAATCCAAGGCAATGGACATACAAATGTCATGTCAAAAAAATATAGCAATTAGACACGTAAGAATAAATCATGATATTACACAATAGATAAATGCGTGATAAAAATCATGACATTACACACAATAGATGAGTGCGTGATAGAAATCATGGCACCAACTTCAACAACAATCATATATGTATCCATACATACACATACACACAATATTACGATCACGAAGTATATAAATACACAATACATGACTCGATTTTGACCTAAACACAAGCATGACATGGCCACAATGTGATAAAATTGATGCATGACGTGACAAAACACAATCAATGCACTCATAGAACACATAATTGAATCCACATCAATGATTAGACAATGTAATAATCAACATTATCAAGCACACATATAACAAGCAATGTTAGTCCGCATAAACAATCAATGTTATCATCCAATATAGCAAGACACCATAAGAAATAACACCTTAAGAGCAAGCCATGTAAAGCCAATCGAAGTAGCTCAACACGATCAATGTGAAGGCATAGAAAGAAATAACACGAAAAGTGTACCAAGATGCTCCCAGTGTAAGGATGCTCCCAATATAGAAAGGTAGGCATGCCCGCAATGTAGAAAGGTAGCCCTTAGTTGTAATAAATTGCACACATCTATATGTCCATGTATCATATGTACCCTGTGTGTCTTGCATACCACTCATGTATACTGTGGAAAGCATGTGCATATAAAATAGACATGGAATTCACCATGTATACGATAAACAACATCAATCAATCATGTACACTAGCAAGACATGTCATGCATAACTCTTGATTTTGGATTTTTTTGAATATATATATGTATATAATTTATTTGAATTTTTGAATTTTTACAGTCCTAAGATCACATCCAAGGGATGCTTAAATGCAAACCTAGGTTCTGGTGATAGAGTTCTCATCTCTGGGTATGAAATTGTATCAAATGTCCACATGTCATCATCATTAGAGTCATCATACCTGGGTACATTTGGCATCTTTCCCCTTGCCTTTTCATGGATTTTATGCATACGCATTGCATTTTCCTCAACACTGTGTGAGGGATCAAGTGCTGTCTTATTAAATTATGCCACTTCACTTGTCCTTGAATCTTTGACCTTTTGATGCTCATTGTTGCCATCATGGTAAATATTGATTGTATTACATTTAAACATGAATGTAATACACTTAGTTGGATTATCAATTGTAGCTTGCATTTGTTCTAACCATTGTTGTCCAAGTGTAGCACACAACTATTTTTTGGCATTCATCACAAATATTAATGTGTTCACAGCCTTAGGCCCACAAACAATCAATAATGTTGTATGGTCTACTGATCTGTTGCAATATATAATGTGTTGTAATTCATCTATCCTATGGCCCAACTATTGTAGAAATGTTTAACCAAAACACACCTAACTCATTTTTTTAAAGATTTGCATGTGAATGAACAATTGGAGATTTTGAACTATAGTATTTTGAATAGGCAAGTCTTTTTTCTTAAAAGACATTGTATCTTCATTGTTCGTCAATGTATTGACAATAGATGTAAAATAAGTTGGTTTAGTATTATTTGGTAAAGTTGCATCATGCAATGCTATATACAAAAATATCCTTATAAATAGTGGATCACTTGAGCAACCCTAATATGAAGATCTTAGCTGGAGTACTCTTAAGTTGATTAGTGACATCATACACTCTAGTTGTATTGGTTGGTGCCTTGGGAGGTGTAGGGGAATTAAGAGGGACATTTTGACTACCTCTGCTTTGTATGACATGATGATGCACCCTACCTCTTTGTGTTGTGATAGCATGGATCTTAGTATCCAATATAAGCCAAGGGTGAATAATGGGGGAGGGATGATAGCTATCATTACTTTGAGGTCTAGGGGGAGGAACGAAAGGAGTTATACATGCCCTTTCTCGTCGAGTAGTAACTGGAAGCATCTTAGATTCAATATTTATACAATATGTATGACTAAGGGAAGCTAAGTATTTATCATTATAAATAATATCTTTAGTTTTATTGTAGATAAATTTAACCCATTACATTGCATGAATAGGAAACATCTTACATATTGTAGGAAAGAAACATGCAATCATGACATTGATAGCTTGAATCACAAAATATAAACTCTCAACATCCATTATAGCTATGTTATGGTTTTGCCTATGTGAATAAGGGGAATAAGAAATCAAATATGAAAGTCAAACCCTAATAAGAATGAAATTTGAAACCTTAAGAAGGAAAGATGAAATCATAAGGGAGAAAAACCTAGGCTTGTCACACTCAAAACAAAGATTGGATTCACCAAAATGTTTTATTTTTTTGTGATTAATGTAATCTAAATAAGATAAAACTATTGAAATTCAGATTATGTAAAATATGACATTTATCACACAAATTTGAATGTAAAAGAGAGATTGATATGTATTACTATATTTAAAATTGACAAGATGAGAGAATAGATGCGCCTAAGCTGCTTTTATGATATATATTGCTCACTACCTAGTTACAGTATCTAAAAGTGATGCCTGTCTGCTCTATAATTGCTTAAATCAAGAAGCATGACCTCAAACCCTATGTGGATGTTGCCGGCGAAGCTTAGACCCTTGCGGTGACTGTTACTGTCTAGTTTTTGCTGGTATTGTCCAGGACCTAGGTTGCCTATGCAAGTTTGTGATGCATCAGATTGCTATGCTTACCCCTGTAGATAATCGCTGTATGTTTAGTTGCTCTCAGTCCTATGCACCGCTTCTTGATTTGCTGTTTCTTGCATTGAAACCCTAGCCTTTTTTCCAATACAAGATTGACTTGGAAAAAGGGTTAGATAGATGGGTTGGATAGTCCCAACCACTCCTTGTTGAGTGATTGAGTGTTATCTACATTCTAATACTTTGAAGAGGTTTCAAATCACATGTAGTTCTTCCACCTAGGTGTGTGTCCACCATCATGATCATGTTAGAATGCAATGCAATGTTTGGTTTTTGACATTTGACAATATGCAACTTTGATCTTGTTTTTTGTATCAAGACTTGGCTCTAGGACTGCTCCTTTGAGGGTTTTTTGGATGTGTATGCTTTTGTGGTAATGTCTCAAGAGAATGCCGATTGATTTTTCAAGCTTGATAGGTTTTGCCAAGATGAGTGCTAGATAGTGATCAAGTGAGTAAGACTTTAGGCTTGATTTGTAATTAAAAAAAAACTATTTAATATTTCTCGCTATAACCGACATCTAAAACGTATCTAGGCCAAAATAATGGAGACATTTTAATTTCAAAAGTAGCTGCTGAATGTTCTTAGACACCACCGGTAGAGGTGGACATCTGCCAAACCATAAGCATCCAACTATTATTGGCATAGTCCAAAGAGGGAAAATCAATGATCCGAGACATGACCATAGTTTGCCTAGGATTATGGAGAGTTCTTGCACAGACTAGGGTGATTATGACTGTGTGTGATAGTAAATTGGGCTGGCTAAGACAATAGTGGCTAAACAGACGGGAAAGAATGCACAAGAGTCAAATGTGTACACACAAGTCCAAATATGTCAAGGTATGTCAAAATTGATGTTGTCAAATGTCTAATACCAAATTTAAGTGTCTACAAAAGTCTAAGCTGACCAATAATCAAATTGGGCATGTAGCATGGAGGTGGGAATGAAGGCAATCTTCTGCAAGGGGCCTTGACCAGCCTCCTATCTCATATATACTTTCTCATGCAATGTTTATAAAAATGCAAGGGTATTGAGGATGTTAGGCTTCCAGAGTCTCATAATAGTGAGAAAATACCCATTTTTTTGGGAAAAACTGTGGATACTAGTTTGAAATTGATTTTGGACCACACAACGTGGTCCATCCTCCGGAAACAATGTATGCCAGGGTATGTTTTCTCCTCTCCTGCAAATAAAGTTAGTACTCAAACAAGACCTTCTTCCTTCCCTCTCGTGAACACTTTAACTACTATCAATTGAAACATATATTTCAGTTTCTAGTTTTTGCTGTAATTTTAATTTTAATACATCCATACAACATTCAGAGTGTGGTGTTGGTGCTAGTTCTTGAATCTCTATAGTCTGGGCCCTAGGCCCCTCTAGGATTTTAAATTATACCTCAAACAACTTTAAATTTATAACGTACATGATCTAATCAATGATTAATACAATTAGTGCCAACACCCTGATCAAATGCATCCAATGAGGGAGGTTATGCACATGGAGTGGAGAACAAAGTTTGCATGGGTATCTCCATTACTGCTACAATGACATAGATTCTGAATTTATGTGTGTGGACTGATGACAAAATGAGAGATGTCATGCACCTGGGTTGGAAAACAGAGTCTGCATGGGAAGACATCAGGGTCAATGTTTTATCCAGGCAATTAAGTCTTTGTGGAAATCCGTGAAGTTTGGCTGAACCTTGTGACTATGGTCCATGAAGTGGTCACAATTTGAGGAGGTTCGTATGGCTTTATGAACATCATATCATTTCAAATTATTTATTTGCTCACCAATCTTGAAAATGTCAAGAGTTATATGTGCATGGAAGGATTATAATCGTCTTGATGTATGCAACTGATGAAGGGAACTTGAAATGATGACATTCTGAGTTGAAACATGCAATTAGTTGTTGCCTAGCTAACGATTGAAGCGAAGCAAAACCTTCTTGGAAGTTGGACTCCTGGATTATCTTTGGAATTTTTTTGATACCTAAAAGGAGCTGAGAACGTTCAATTCCAAATCCACAATGTGCCAGTATGATTTTAATTTAACTGTAACTGGGATGTTTTGCCAATTGGCTTTCCACCAACTTATAGAAGCATAGTTACAAAGTACTCTCAAATTTTAAAATTTCATGTTTCTGTTCTTCTAATTGGCCTGCCATGAATATGGTTCATTAGTACTCAGAGTCAAAGCGTCTGTAAGGTTTGAGATCAAGACTTACCGCCCAAAAAAATTAAATAGTCCAAAGTTGCTATCATCAGATTAAATCCCTTTTTCCTCACTGATCGAGTTTGAGAGATTTAATTGTGTATATAACTGGATGAATTCATTTGATTACATTGGAGAGTGGTTCTTATGGTAAATTTGAACTTCACGGTCTACCTTTGCTCGGTTTCAATCGACTTGCCACTTACAGATGTCTAATGTTGATTTTGTGTTTGCTTTATGCAGGAATTCCATCTTCTAGTTGGATCCAAAGTACGAGACAAGAACTTATGGAAAATATGAGGGTAGAGCTTATGGAAACTGAAAATTCACAACCCTGATAAGTTGAATCGACATTTTTCTGAAGGATTCAAATGTCTAATTGAGGCTGGACACATAAACCTGTGTGTATGATTATGTTATTGTTTTTTAGTGGTTTTGTAAATATAAAATGATTGCTGATGTAAAATATCTTTCCGGAATATGGTTACAAGAAACTTTGTTGATTCAAGTAAATTTTCCAATCCGAAGCCTGAAATCTTTTACAGCTGATTTGCTTATTTTTTTGCATTAACAAAGGTTCTAGAAACTGTAATGCTAGAAACGTGTTTGTGACTATTGTTTGCTGGACATGGCATAACAGGCAACAAAAGCTGCTGCTATTGTGGTTCAGTGGAATTTCCTTCTTTTTAATATCCTGTTAAACAGTTGGATATTAACTTTTGAACTGATTTAGGGTTGTTTTTGCTATTTCATGTCCTTGAGCATTCGATTGTGCTGTGTAATATGGTTTTTTCATTGATGATGAAAACTGTTATGGCTCTTTTTGAGGAGATGGTAATTTGTATGGATCACCGATCTTTTTCATGAATCTTTAATGATAGATTATTTTTCTTTCACTAAGCATTATGCGTAATCGTAGAGGTTCTGACACATATCTCCATCTTTGAGATTAGTTGGTGGACTAAGCATTTTTTTTGAGGACTTTGCTACAGTATTGATTTGAGAAGCTAGCATGCTGTATATAGTTTTTACAGGAATCTTAGACCAGTTTGTCCCATTGTTTTCTGAGTTTTTTAGTAAAACTATGAAAGTCAAGAAAACTATGAAAGTCAAGTCAACCATAATGTGATTCTTGAACTCGATATATTGGGGTGTATTATTAGACTTACATGGTGATGGTGATGCCGTTTGTACATGAACCCTTTGTTGTTTTGTCATGTTTCTTCTACACAGCAAGTTATCATTGGTGCTGGAAGCAATCTTACAAATTTCAAGTTAAAGTTTTGTTGCAGATATACTTGAGTAGTGGCCATAATTGTATGACCACCTTTGAAATTATATCAAGAATATTTTTATCATAATTTGGAAAAGGTGGATTGATGCCCCGATGTTTTATACATGCTCTGAATTTGCACATTATGTTATTAATATTGTGTATGTAACCATCTCAAATATGCCAAGGGATTGGGAGATATACTGGTAACATTTTTTCTATCATGTTATTAATGTTATGTATGTAAAACCATCACAAATATGCCAAGGGATTGAGAGATATATTAGAAGCATTTTTTCTTAGACGTGGCCTCCACTTATTTTTTATAGCTTTTATTTTTAAATACAATTGTTTTTTCATGCTATCATTGTGTTATCAAGGATAAGCTTGTATTTTTAACTATTTTAAAACCATTATGACACTCTTTATAGTCAGATCAAAATATGATAAAATATATTTATGCAACCAATTTATATTCTTGATGGTGAGTGCACTCATGGCAATGTGTACATCTGCAAGGTTCCAGTCACTTTTAACACATGGTGGCCGTCGATAAGGCAATTGTAGTTTCATTTTCAACCATATTAGTGAGCTACTATTGGTTCTAAACTCAACGTGAGGAATATGTCAATTTGTATATGCTTGACAACACTCTCCAAGGTGGAATCCACACCAGCCTCATGATGGCTACACACATGGCAAGTTCGAGAGATTCATATTATTCTCACCAATAACAGATTGTGCTTTTCTTGAAGGTAGTAACAATGAGATGGCCGTTGATAACTTAAAATTATATCTTGCTTACATTTATAGTGGATGATGCATAAATATTGGGTATGGGCCTTGAGAGACAATCCAAAGCATCATGAAGAGGCGCTTGATTGTGTCCTTGAGTGTTGCCCTCTATTAATGTGAAGTTATTTTTTACTCATTATAACCAAATTTTCACAGAGGCATGTATGTAGTTGAGGTGACCTTATTTTGGTCATGGTAATAAGTGTATATACTTTGTCTCTCACATTGCTCAATGATACAATTTAAGCATTATGCATCTAGGGCTCACAATTGTGTTTAGCATGATGAATTTAAATATCAGTCTCATGGATGAGACTTAAAAGTCACTTAAAGGGGATTTAAATAGTTTATGTCAAATGTTGTGGCATGGTTCATGTGCCTATAGAGAAACATTATATATTTAATATCTTTGTATTCATTAGTTAATCTTTTCAGCAATTAAATATTGGAGGTGGAGCCCTAATAAATTTTAAAGCCCACTTTTGTATATTGCAATGGCTCAGGGCAACTGACATATTTCCACTTTTGTTTATCATAGTGGTCAGGGGGCATATACGTGGAGTTTTTAGACTGACCTTCACTTTAAAACTTGGCTTCAAATTAATAACATTTTAAATACATAAGCCTCATAATATAAGCCTCATACAACCGCTTATATATTTAAAATATTAACCTTAAATAAAATTTGAATTTTGAAACTATATGGATTGATATCACAATTGGTAGAGCAAGCAAAGTCATATTTGGGGGGTCTTGGGTTGAAGTCATAGCCAATCTATTTTCGCAACACAATTGAAATTCTACAATCTCTATGCATATATATTAATTAATTTGGGTGTGAATTTTATTCATGTATTTAAAATGTTAACCTTACAAAAGGTTAAAAATTTGAAACATAAACCCATACGGATTGATAGTTCAGTTGCTAGAGCACCCAAAGTGATACTTGAGAGGTCTTGGGTTCAAGTCCTAGATAGTGGATTTTGGTTATATGGTTGTGTGAAGCTTTTGTATTCTCTCTCTCTCTCTCTCTCTATATATATATATATATATATATATATATATATATATATATAATACAAAAGCTTCACACAACCATATAACCATAAAGTTTATGTATTTGAAATGTTGACATTACAAAAGGTAAAAAAGTTGAATCGTGAACACATATGGATTGATAGCCTAGTTGTGTGAAGCTTTTGTATTCACCATATGAATACATAAACTTTACACAACTATATATATATATATATATATATATATATAGTTGTGTAAAGTTTATGTATTAAAAATGTTAACACTACAAAAAGTAAAAAAGTTGAATCAAGAACACATATGGATTGATAGCCTAGTTGTGTGAAGCTTTTGTATTCACCACATATATTTATATAGTTGTGTGAAGTTTATGTATTTAAAATGTTGACATTACAAAAAGTAAAAAAGTTGAATCATAAACACATGGATTGATAGCCCAGTTGCTAGAGCACCCAAAATGGTATATGGGATGTCTTGGGTTCAAGTCTTACCGAGTGCATTTTGGCTAGTTGGTTGTGTGAAGTTTATTTATTTTAAATGTTAACGTTATAGAAGGATAAAAAATAATCTAAATCTTGAACTCATATGGATTGATAGCTCAATTTGTAGAGCACCCAAACTGATATTTGGGAGAACTTGGGTTCAAATCTTAGCTAGTCCATTTTGGTTAGGTAAGTGGAACAACACAATCCAGAGATATCAATTAATCTGGTTATTTAAAGCTTATGTATTTAAAATGTTGAGCTTATGAAAGTAAAAATTTTGAATTTTGAACCATATGGATTGATATCTTAATTGGCGAACACCTAGACTGGGATTTGAAAGGTTTTGGGTTAACTCTTAGCTAGTTCATTTTCTGCTAGGTAATTTAAACACTAAAATTTGAATACATATATCAATTAATAGCTTGCTAAATGATTCTTCCTCAATTCATCATTTGTAAAGGTTTCTCTCTCAGCAATTGGGATCAACCTTATAGGGTCAATGGAGAGGCTAATTAGTATTTTTTTCCCATGGTTTGGAAATGGATTCATGGTCCCCATTATTATCTAAATACTTCTTGAGGGGATAAAACATATTGAAACCTGGTTCATGAACTTACAAAAGAAAAATTGAAGAGAAAAATTGATCTGGTAAACTAAAATAAGAGGTAATACTAATAAAATCTTTTAGCAAAAAACAAAAGAGAAATGTAATACACAAGATTTTACCTGGGAAAATCCTTTTGGGTAAAAAAACCCACCTCAAAAAATCTTATATTATATTAGTTCAACCGTTTACAATACAATAATACACTACCAAGTTTTGTGTTTCTTCCATTGTATTTGCCAATATATATAGGCACATTAATAGGAAAACTATGGGTCCCAAAACCACGAGCCAAAACCATGGTACAAAACCATGACAAAACCATGGTTTACAAAACCATGGTACAAAACCATGGTTTACAAAACCATGGGTACTATAAATACATGGAAAACATACAACATATTTCCAACAATCTCCTCCCTGTTGAATAATTTCCATAGAGGGCCACACGACCATATTTTCAGTAACAAAGCCCAGTTATGCCCATTGATTTTCTACACCAAGAAAAAATTCCAGTACTCACAACCTTTGTCAATGAATCAACAACATTTTCTATTGTGTCCACTTTCTCTAACAATATCTTCTTCTCTTCCACCATTTCCCTTGTAAAATGGGATTGCACATCAATGTTTTTTTCTAGAATGATGTTCAGTGTTCTTTGCTAGACAAATCGCACTTTTAGAGTCACAATCTATCCTTACAACCTTTTGAACAAATCCACCAATGAAAATTAACCTTTGAAACCAAACTGCTTTCTTGCTTGCCTTTGTGGTGGATATCGCAAAACTACCATGCCATTTGCATCTTAAACCTTTGCAATATTATCTCAATGTATTTTTTTTTGATTTAACCATAGTTTCGTATTTGCCCGATCTCTTTAAATTTCCATGCCCAAAATATATTTTGCAACACTGAGATCCTTCATATCAAATTGAGATGATAATTAAGACTTAATTGATTGATCATTTCCTTATTATTATCAATTAACAACATGACATCTACATACAATACTATGATAATAAAATTTTCACTTTTCTGCTTAAAGTAAACAAAAGGATCAACTTTGCTTTTTCCAAACCCAAGTCCCATCACATATTTGTCAAACTTCTGGTTTCACATTCTTGATGATTGTCTCAAGACGTAGAGATAATTTATCATCTTGCACACCAAATCCTCCTTTCCCTTTTTCTTAAAGTTTTCTGGCTACATCATGTAGATTTCTTCCTCAAACTCACCATATAGAAACATTTTCTTTACATCCATCTGTTCTATTTCTAGATCTTAAATAACGACAACAACTAGAAGAAATTTAACTAAATGTAATTTAGTAACATGAAAAAAAATCTCACCAAAATCAATTCTCTCTACTTGGGAGAATCCCTTTGCTACCAGGTGAACTTTATACTTTTCCATTTTCCCATATGCATTATACTTCTTAAATACCCATTTGCAGCCAATAGGGTTTCTTCCAAGAGGTAGTTTTACCAAGTCCCAAGTTTGATTTTTATCTAAGGACTCTATTTCCTCCTCCATAGCCTTTTTCCAAGACTTAGTTTTTTCTGAGGCAAAAGCCTCCTTTACAGTCTTGGGGTCTTCATCAATGACAAACAAAATTGATAGAATAAATGCAAAATGAAAAAAAGAGGAATATACTTATTAGGTGCTACTCTTACCCCAGTCGATCTTCTCAAAATTGGGGTTTTTGGTTCTGCATCCTTCGGTTCCTCCTCAACATCTTCTAAATCTCTGAAACTTCTTTTTGTAACTCCTGCTATAGTTCATCTTCTGTGGTTGCTTCGATTTTAGACACTTGTTCTCCATCTTCTTCAAATTACATCTTTTCAGGTTTATCATTTGGCTATCCTTCATGTTTCAGAACCCCTTTAACCTTTATGAAGATAACATTGCGATTGTAAACAATCTTTTTTGTTTCAAAAGTTCATAGCTTATATCCCTTTATACTAGTACCATATCCAATAAATATACACTTTATTGATTTTCTAGTTCAACTTTATCATTTTTTATTTGGAATATACATATAAACATCAAAATAAAAAAAATCTAAGATGTTTGAGAGAAGGTTCCTTACCAATCCATGCTTCTTATGGAGTTTTATCAACTAGGGTTGATGTGGGCGATCTATTGATCAAATAGAAAGCAATTGTAACTGCCTATACTTGAAAAATTATTTCTAATCCCACATTAGAGAGCATCCTTCTCACCTTATCCATTAGAGTTCTATTCATTCTCTTTGCAACTTCATTATGTTATGGTATATATGGAGTTGTGTTTTTCCTTTCTATTCCACAGTGCTTATAGAATTGTTCGAAAGCATTGGAACAATACTCTCCACCATTATCACGTTTTAAGACTTTAATCTTCTTCTTTATCTGATTTTTAACAAGAGTTTTAAACTCTTTAAATTTACTTAAAACCTCAGATTTAACCTTGATATAATAAACCCAATTTTTTCTCGAGTAGTCATCTATAAAAGAAACATAATATAGAGATTTCTCTAATGATGGAACCTTCATAGTCCTAACACATCACTATGCGCTAAATGCAAAATCTCTTATGATCTTGTAGCACGATTGGGAAACTTTACTCTAGTTTACTTACCAAACACATCATGCTCACAAAAAATCAAAGTTTAATGGGCAATCTGAAACTCTTTTAGCCATACCTTTGGATTTTGTAGCACTATTGGGAAACTTTACTCTAGTTTACTTACCAAACACATAATGCTCACAAAAAATCAAAGTTTAATCGGCAATATGAAACTCTTTTAGCCATACCTTTGGATTTTAATTCTTGAAGGCCTTTCTCTCCAAGGTGTTCCATCATTTGATGCCACAACATTGTCTTATTTGTAAGAGACGTAGGAACCTAATCTGACATATTGTTCACCTCATGAACCACATAACTATTACATTCAACACTTACAATGCTTGACTCAAGCTTGAACAATGTTCTTGTATGGAATCCTCTTGCTAGTACTAGTGCTCCACAAACCATCTTGCAAATATCTTTATAAAAAACTACTTGCACACCCACATAATTCATATTAATTACATATATTAGGTTTTTATTCATACCTAAAATGTGCATAACACTAGTGAGGGTTTTAACCTTTCCATCTTTAAACCTCAACTTGATTCTCCCTCAAATTATGATCTTATAGGTCAAGTTGTCTCATAAGAAGAGATCATCTCTGTTGATCTTTTCATATTCTCATAACCACTCCTTGAAAAGGGTCATATGAAAAGAGGCACCTGATTCAATCAACCATGCGTCATACCATGCATGTGAGCTTGAAGTTGCCAAGAACAAATCCCCTGAATCTTCACTGGAGGTTTTGATTTTGTACATTGAGAATCATTAGATGAATTACACTTTTCAACCTTTTTAGATTTGGAACTTTTTTGAAATGCTTCATTTTACCACAGTTCCAATATTTCCTCTTATCTTTTGTTGTAGTCTTAGATTGACCTATAAACTTTGACTGTTTTGAATTTATTTTAGTTCTTTCTTGCAAACGAACTCTTACAAACAAAGTATCATTTGTTTGATAATCCTCAAGAGATTTTCACCTCACTTCTTTGGATAATAAGGCTCCCACTACATCCTTAAATTTTAATGTCAATGTAGCAGTAGTTATTGCAATAACTAAATTATCCCAAGAATTAGGCAAAGAACAAGGCAAAGTAATAAACCTTTCTTCTTCATCTATTTTATTATAAAAAAAAAGTAATTAACTTACCTCAATATTAAAATCATTCAAATGTTTAGATATAGAGTCACCGTAATTCTTTCTCAATGAATACAACTTCTTTCGGAAAAACAACTTGTTCACTAGAGACTTTGTCTGATACAAAGTACCCAACTTCTCCCATAGATCTTTAGAAGTTTTCTCCATCGATATATTCAACAAAACTGAATTTGACAGACACAATCTCATTGAACTCTTTGCTTTACTTTCGACCTTTTTCCAATCTTCTAACTTCATAACTGCAGGTTGTACTCTTGATACAACAACCCACTGATCTCTTTCCACAAGAATATCTTCCATCTTGAGATTTCACAACTCAAAATGTTGACCATTGAATTTTTTCAATCTCTATCTTTGCACTTCCGTCATTCTCCTTTACTCAAAAAATTCTCACATGAAAAGCTCTCACTCAAACAATAGTTTATCAAAGGTTAAAAAACCGTAACTCTTCACATAAAGATAAGACCTAGCTCTGATACCAAATGAAGAGAAAATTGATTAAATAAACTAAAACAAGAGAATCAATACCAATAGATATTTTTGCTAAAAATATAAGAGAAATGGAATACATAAAAATTTATCTAGGAAACCTATTTCAAAAAAAAACCCACTCAAAAAGTCCTTTATTATATAAGTCAACCTTTTACAATATAACAGTACACTACCAAGTTTCACTTTTACTCCATTGTGTGTGCAAGTATATATAGGCACATCAATAGGTAAACCATGGGTACCATAACCATGGTTTATAAAACCATGGGCACCAAAACAACAATTTAAAAATCCATGGGTACCCTAAGCATGGGTACCAAAAACTATAGATACATGTCAAATATACAACATATTTCCAACATATATTTGATGAGTCTCCACCGAACTTCGCTTCTCTTTCAATGTCATTTTGTGGACATTCATTCCATGGACCAAGTTATTCGTCATGATTTTCTCTAGTCATCCATATTATTAGTGGCACTAAAAACATATGTAATTATTTTTGCTATACCTATAATAAAGCACACCAATGGTTATATATTGGATTGATTTATGGCGATTGTGATTCCTTGTGGTATCTTGCAAGAAATTGATCTCTTTTACTATTGGTTTACTATTTATATGCTTGTGTGTAATAGTCATGCATGTTTTACCTTATTTTGATTATGTGAACCTAAACAAATATAAAACTTTGAACTATTCATATTATATAGAGTATAGTAATGATACACAAATATGAATGTAAAAGGTAGAGTATGATTTGAACAATTGCACTTACTATAAATAGAAACGACCTAAGAGATTAAGATGCTTAGCATGTTTATTGTTTTGTGCAAGTTTAAGACTGAATGCAGGTGACAGGTTGAAAGTAGATTGAGTTGCTCAGATAAGGAATTGAGTGTTTGGGACTGTCAAGACAAAAACAAAATTCTATGGACACTTGCACCAAATGATAACATCTATTTTCTGTTGGATTTTTTGTGTACAATGCCTCTCTATTTCAGTATAGGCTATTGCAACTACTAGTACTCCATCTCAGTGTGTGACATCATAGCTCACTATGTGTGTGGTATCCATAAAACTCATCTCCTTCTCTTTGAAACCTTATGTTTAATTTCTAAACTAGGTTTATGCTTGCAAAAGGGGAAGAAGGTGGGTTGAGTTGATCTCAAATGCTCCCCGATGAATAGTTGAGTGTTGGCTACATATCTGATATTCTGAAGAGGGAATTCAAACTGCATTTAGTTTTCCCCATTAGGTGTATAAGTGCAATGATGCTCCTTTAATAATTACAACTTTTAATTTAGCTTTTAACACTAGGGAAAGTGAAAAACTAATATTGGCTTAGGTGCTTCAGATTTGACTAGTGCCTACTCTTTGCAACTGATATATGAATTAGAAAGTTCAGGGAAGCTCTTTTGAATGTGCAAGTATTAGAATAAGCTTGCTTGACAATGCTAGATGATCAAATAGGCGTAGACCTATTGTGTATCTATATGAGACACTTTAGATACTTCTTCATGTCACCAATATGTGAAATGAATGTGCTGACCCATAAAGATGATTTGAATTTAAAAAATGACCATTATTTGGTACGATGATGAATTTGTTATAATTGGATGCCCATAGAATTTTGTGAGCGTCTAAATCTGTAGAACTTATATGAAAAACATGAATATTGATATGATGATTTCGATACAGTCTAAGTGTGATCTAATGAACATGTTAGACACTAATTAGGGTATTCCTATAGGTGTCTGATAACAAATCGGGAAGGTTTGGCCCATAGAGAGCATATGGATGTGAGAGAAGGGTGTGCAAGAGCCATATACGTATGTAAAAGTCATGAAAGGTGAATGCAGGCCAAGACTAACATTTCCAAGTGTTTAATACCATTTTGTTGTGTCTATAATGCCTTAGTTTTTAGTTGGTTACTTTGTACCATCTTGTCATTCTTTTTTAAAATTTGTATTCATTCCTTTATGCTTGTCTTCAATGTGATGCCAACTTGGTCAACATTATTTTAATATAATTTTTATGCCAAAAAACTAAAATTTGTGAGTGGTTTTAAGGACCATACAAATTTCAAATAACTAATGAATGTTTAATCATAGTTTCTTGACTTTATTTTCATAACTAAAATTGTTAAATGACATTATAATTTAGTTGCTTGTCAAATTAAAAGCTTGTTTTCTGGATCATAAATTCCTTTTACAAGTTCAAGTTTTGATTCTTCGCTCTGTTATTATGGCGTTTCCATCTCAAATTTTAAAATTCACAAGAAATATATTATTTTATCTCTTAAACATCTTAAATTGTAATACACTTGTTTTGACCACTTATGACAAATATTCTATTGTTGGCAAACTCAAATGTTCTTTGCAACATTAGTCTCAAATGTTCAATCCAAAAAAGGAGCTATCTACCACAATGCTGGTCTTGATTTATTTATCCATGATTCCTAGTGAATACTAGTAATAAAACATTTTTAGGAAAATAAGGTCAGCAATAGAAAATATATAACTACCTCATAATTTTAAAAAAACCTTAGGGTTCTTAATTATGAATAATTGTGTCTCAACTTAAATCTAGATAAATGTCTTCCATATTGTTTAATTCTAGATATGAGAGGGATAGAGTGGGAACAATTTATTGATTATAAAATTTATTATTTGATTGTAAATTGTGCCATGAACATGGTCATCTGACAAGGGTTTTTCCTTTTAAGTGTCAAAAACCAACCTCAAAGAATGCCACCTAATAGATACCAATAAAAACAAATTATGAAAGCATTTTTTTAGAATAGAATGGATCACTCAAGACGGATCCAAATCAAATAAGTATAATAGGGATCCGAAGGTTCACCAAGCATATGCTAAGAAAAACATTGATCTTGAAAAAATTGGAGCTCAATCTCCCTAGTATAATTTTTTTCATCCTTGGCAAATTTGAATCATGATTATATGGATGGAGTGTAGTGCGAGACCCAATTTTTATGCTGGTGTAATTTACCATTTTGATGGATCACATGTATTTGATAGACCTTGTATCCATTGATTTGGGATGCAATGCCAAGACTAGTGAATTTACACATTTATGCAAATAATGATTCATTTTTTTTCTAGGTTATGGATTTTGATCAGAGCTTGAAACCAATCTGGGACATAATTGGGGCTCGAATGCCATTTCATTAACCACATAATACCACCTATACTAGGTGTAACCAAATAATACCATCTATACCACAACCGACCATTAATGGCCCTGGGAATCACACCAATGATCATGAACGGCCTTGAGAATCATACCAACAGCTATTGACAGCCCCAAAATTATACCAACTACCATTAACGGTCCAAGTACCAACAATGGCCATAACTAGCGTCGAGAATTATATGACCACAACCGTACTCATATACCATTCCTTAGATTTGAACCTAGGTAGGTCTTGGAATGACCAAACCATTTAACCAACTCACCCAAATCTCATTGGCACAAATAATGATTCATTTATTGATTATGTTATATGTAAATTGTATCATAATTTATAAACCTTGATTATCACATGTGAACTATATATTGATTTTTAAACTACAATGATATTATAAATTGGTAGCATTATCATGTTGGTTTATGACGATTAGATATATGTTATCTAATCAACATAATTACTTTTATTTGATAATGTTATCTATTTGTTGATAAGGTATTGTGGGTTGATTGATTGTTTTGTGATAATATTAATAAAACAAATAAATGTACATATTTAAATTATTGTAAGGGATGCTTGGTACAATATTGTTTTGTATGTTTACTTTATATTTACATGCACGTTGGACATATTGTGAATGCAATGAGTGTGTAGGATATAGGGTCGACCAAGTGAATGCCAGGGATATGAGAGGCCTCAGTAAACCATGCCACCACCACATACACATTCCACAAGTTATTTTACCAAAGGTTCTATCCTTGGACCTTGGAGATGTTTTAACCCCTAATACAACTTGGAAACACCACCTTGAGACTAGTTAGAATGCCAAACTTGCTAAACACCTTAGAGGATTTACACTTAAAGTTGTCAAATGAACTCTTATGCTAGAAGAAAAAGTGGGTTACCTAAGCAAGTAAATAAAAATGAAGACCTCAATACCTTCAATATTTATTAAACTTATATTCAATAAATATTCCCAAATCTAGAAAGTGTAAAGATCATGTTTTACTATTCAAGCATATAATATGAGGGATGAGATCCAATATCTTATGCTTAGGTGCATTTTCCACGACTCTCAGCCCATTCATGGCAGCCTATTCTCCTCACTGCCATTAAACTCTACCTTCCTTAAAATGGCTCCAACTGATCACAATCCCAACTGGGGTGGAAGATGAAAGATAAAGAATAGTTTTTCATTTGTTTTATTTTTTGTTTTAAGGTTTGATTTTAGGTAGTCTGTAGTTTTTTTTGGGCATCATTTTTAGTTTTTAGAGTTTTTCTATTATTTTAGTTTTGTTTATATATTATAAAGTTTGTCTTAAGTTTTGATTTATTTGTTTTTTTGTGGCGGTTTTAATATTATTTATGGTTTAGGTTATTAAACATGGTTTTGTTTTATATTTGGTTTTTGGTTATAGATATTTTAGGTTTCAATAGATTTAGTATTCAGATCTTAAGTTTAGTTTTAAAAGTTATGTGATGGTCTTTTTAATAAGTTTATTTTTGTGGTTAAATTTTTTATATAATTTGGATTTTGATTTATTTGTTTTTCTTTTTAAAGTTTAATAATTAGTATTTTGTAATAAGTTTTAATATTTTTTTGGAGTGTATTTTTGTCTAATGTAACAAAATATAAATATATATAGAGTTGTGAGTCCATTTTTTTTAGTTTGTGTCAGTTTTTCTATATTTTGAATCTAGAATTTTTTGTTGTTATTTGAGAGTCAAGTCTTTTTTTGGTCGAAAGTTTTCAAATAAAACTTATGTCGATAGAAAAATGAAAATTTCAATAAAACATGGATGTAATAAAATCTCCTTTCTAATATAAAAATTTCATATTATGTGATGGATATATTTTTAGGTGAATTCGACATCCGTATGTCAATCTTGTGGGAGGGCAATATAATGATGTGTAGTTGTCCTTTCTCTCCCCATGTAAACTCTAAGGGAGGGAATGTTAAGGATTAGCATTTGTATTAACTAGTTTACTTTGGTAAATAATAATTATACTATTACCTAAGTTAGATTTTATTATTTGGTATGTTATTGTTGTGAATAACAAAATAATATATGGGTAGATATTATAGATAATCGGGAGATTATTTGTTGAGAGATTATAAGGATTAGAGCATCCCCAGTTATAGGAAATATGTCTCCTAAATATATGTATGTATTTTGATTAATAAAAGATGTGTTGATTTGACCGACTGAAAATATTATGCTTTGCACATTTTTGAGCCTTTGACTCTACCAAATAACGAGTTAAACTTATTAGTGTGGATCTCTTTCTTTGGCGAACTCTCTATTTTAGAAACATCAGTTGGTGTCGTGTCTCTTTGCAAAGGTTTTGAGGCTTTGTGCAAATCTTCTGTTCAATAACATATAATACATTCATTACTAATTTGAGTTAGATATTAAAGGTATATGACAAGGCTATAAGCTTGCTATGTTGCCATCAATTTTATGTGGGATTTGAGAGATATTGTGAAGCTTTATGAGATTCTTGGACGAATATATTTGTTCCTATTAGATCCATTTTATATTGCTACACGAGTTCATTTATTAGTTCAAAATCTATTCATGTTTTATAAATTTAGTGGTACTCGCAAAAATGAAACGGTATACTATCAATAAGTTTAGCTAGTGACTATGGGCTCTCCCACCCTAGTGCTTCCACCTTATGCATTTTACTTCAGTGTTTTATTGCTTTTGCACATGCACAATTGGGAATTTTTAGCCATGGATCTAGGTTATTCAGAGGTGTGCTCACCCTAGGAGCTTCTGCCTTATACATTTTTGTTAGGATTATGTCCTCTAAAACATTGGAATTAACCTAGATTTACTTTTATTTGGTGTATGCTTAGTTGTTTTGACAAAAAATTGAAAGGTTTTGAGGAACATTCCTTTTTCTGGAGAATGCAAAGATATGTGTGCGGTAGTCACTCCTTGATGATGTCACTGTATTGTTATTTGTTTGAGATAAAGAGAAATATTTATAAGTAGATTTGGAAAATTTGTAGAGGTAAGAATCACCCAATAAAAACATGAAGGAAAATGACCATTTCAATCCATTTGGCAAGATTTGATGGTTGGTATTAAGTTAGATTTTATTTATTTGGTGTTTGGTTGGTTGTTTCAACATTTTTTTGAAAGGTATTGAATAATGTTATTTTTTTTAAGAACACATAACTGTCAAATTTTATATTTTTCAAAAAATTAGAATGAGCTGTTAGCTCTTTATTTAGCTGTAGAATCTCTTGCTCAGAGGATGGAAGGTGCATAACCTTGCTATGGATATTATTTTTCAAGTTTTTACGACTATATTGTAGTGGTTTATTTTTGTAAAGTTTATGGCATGTTGTGAATATTGGACCATATGGATCTTTTGGTTTTTATTGTGGTTAATTTAGGCTTTAGTAAAAAATACATTGAGGAAAAAGATATGTATTTTTTATCATATCAATTCCAAAATATACATGTGGATGTTGTGGACACTCATTTTATTACAAATGTATTTAGTGGCTATAAAAGTTTTTGGCAATGCTTGTAGAAGTTCGTAGGTTGTGGTTGTAGAATTTCTGGGCAAAGTCTGTGAAAGATTTGGGCAATGGTGTGGAAGCCATTTTTGGATGTAAAGTGTCTGAAGTTATAAGAGTCTCAAGATAGTGGTAGTAGAGGATTTTGGGTAGTGGGTGTAAAATATTTTGGGAAGTGGTTGCAGAAGACAATCTATCTACAAAATATATAGAAATTAAATTTAGAAGATTAGTTGTATGAGTCTTTTTGGTAGCTAGTGTTGAAGCTTTTACTTATGTGTTTTGCAGACTAACTTTATATTTTTGGAATTTACATGGATGGATTTATATAACTCTTTTTTTTTCTAGTTATAGTATTATAAGTTTATTGTAGAAGACTTGGATTTGGACTACAAAAGGTAGTTTGTGGTTGTTTCTGTTGATAAATTTATTTTTTGAAAGGATTTTTGTTAATATCTCAGTTGTGAATTTTAAATTAAATATGTCAATGTAATAAGTTGCTATACAATAAGTTGTTTTTACTTCAATAATTTTATTATGATCATGTTGTACCATGGCATTAGGATAATTCATTTATAGTATAAGTTCATTATATTCTACTTATGTAAGAAGTTTTATGATCTAATATATGAGAATGGTTCCACAAACCCTTTTTAATTGATAAGAAAAAGTTTAGTCAGCAACCAACTAGTTTGATTTCAATATTATATTTATTGCGGCTTAAAAGATTTAATGTGATTTAATTAGTCATGTAAATGGCTATTATTATTTTATTATGTATTATTAGCTTTTGGGTTATGTATATATACTTATTTTGGTTCAAGTAATTTTATTTAATATAGTTTTAAAAAATTTCTCATGAAATATAATTTTACATATAAAATTGAATTTTTATAATTTTTATATATTTTTATTTTTAATTTAAGGTTGATGAATTATATATATATATATATATATATATATATATATATATATATATATATATATATATATATATATATATATATATATATATATAGTATGTATGTATAATTATAAAAAATAGTATTAAGCCCTTGAGGGTTGGTTGAGTCTTCCAGACTCAAGTACCCAGATAATGTTTTCATATTCCTATTTATGGGTTGAGGATGATTTCAAGCATTTGGGATGGGCCTTACCAACTTTGTTGGTATGCCTCAAGTTTAGAACATGAGGTGATGAGGCATGAACCTAGATCACGTGGCTCAAGGTTCTTGGTTTAACATTAAATGTATTCATCTCAATAGGTTTGTTGTGGTTGAGGCTGAGACCTTGATAGAGGAAGCTTGAAAAATAAAAGTATGTCGTAATGGTCATGTCTCAATTAGGTCTCATCAAGGGCATGCGTGAAAAGGTGGGTACAAGTACATACTAGTAAGGTCGAGCTCAATCGAGTATATGAGAGAGTCTAGGCTGAGTAGCCCAAGTTGACATTATTTTAAAGGTACGGCAAGGGGTTCAACTAGGTTTATAAATGTTAAAGTGTTAAAATGAGTTGGGGATGCCTCTCTACACTCCATCATGGAAACCCCACCCTCTCGTAACTTACAAAAGAAAAACCAAAACACTTGTTAGTAATAAAACCTTGCACAAGAGATACCCATTGGATTTGGGAGGGGCCTCGAAGGTCATTTTTAATCTAATATTAAAGGAAACTAAAAACCTAATAAAAAATAAATCAAGTTAGTAACCCCACAAATCCTTAGGGAGAAGCTTTGGGTGTTCTTTCAACTAAAATGAAGAAAACTATTTTAGAAGTTAATCTAAGCTTGAATAAATGTATCTACTATAAGCTTTAAAGCGTGCAAGAATGTTAAGATTGATTGAGACCTCTCATAGAGGCCATAAAAAAAGACATGAATAGTTGAGAATAAAGGCTTTAATGTAACCTCGCCATCTTCCCTTGACCTCTATCATCCTTGTCCCAACTGTGTAAATGACACCTCTTAGGATTGGAAAGCCTTATGTAAGGATCCATAAGAATTTTAGGGTTTATTTATTTTGAGGGAAAATATTAAAATGTTTCATTGGTGGAGATTTTATCCTACTTATTTTTTAGAGAAAATAAATATGAACCTAAGTGAACTTTTTGTATTCATTATTAATACTTTAGTGTGCAATTCTAATGTAATGTTGAGTGGGTTGTGTGAGGAGGAAGTCATTTAGGTGACATCTCTAGGAGATCAATCTTATAACATAAAATCCAATTTCCCTTTATAATTTAACCTTTGAATTAAAGTTAATGTGATATTATAAAGTGTGCATGTAAATTTCTCGTTAGGCCAATGACCTTCTAACATCGTAACCTTGTGTTTAGCTAACCTTGGTGACCATGTCTATCTTGACACTTGATATTTGATGGATTAGTTCTCATAAGATTATCATACTTCTTGTTAATCGTGAGTCTTATATTGTAACCTAGGACCTTGTGCAACTTAAAAATGAAAAAAATTATCATGTTTTGACCTAGTTTGACGTTTGACATGTTGATATTATGGGCATTACATTTAACATAGCTTGAAAATTAACAAACAACCTCCTACCTGTACATAAAATTTTGAATCTCAAATGTAAATCTAAATCATATTTAGTTTTTGGATCAACAAAAAACAATAATAAGAGTAATTCGTAAAATAATTAGCAACATAATTTACACAAATGGAGCTATGGACAACACAGAAAGAAAGAAATCTATAAAAAAATAAAACCATTTATGAAATTATAAATGAAAATGAAAAATTTGTAGCTATGGATTTAGATGACCAATCTCAGACAATCTTAACGACTCAAGTTTTAGATATGAGGAAAAGAACCCTTGATATACATATTAATTAATGTGTATTGGCTCTTTGAATATTTGTACTATGAGTGTTCCAAATAAAATATACATCTCACCAAAAATAAATTAAAAATAGATCAAATTGATATGGTCTTATCACTTATAAAATATATGAATTTGTTAACACTATTTTGATTTTAACATGTTTCTATTGATGGCTTCCCTGCATTTTTTACCAATTTTATTAGAAAATTATTAAAGGTGATTTAACTACTCTTATTTAAGAATAAAAAATAATAAAAGAATGATGAGAAAAATGAATACAATCACTTTGGTTCTTATTCCCAAACCAGAGAAAACAAATCAAATGGACTATTGCTTTATGTAATATGTTGTAAATGATCCTCTCTAAATTGATTTCCTCTAGAATTGAACTCCTACTTTCAAAATTAATTATGGTTCTAAATCAACTTTGTCCTTGACACTGATATTGGAGATAATCTAATCGTTTTGGAAAAGATCATTCATTATTTTATCTCCAACAAAGATCAAAGAGTTTTCATCAAGATAGATGCTTACAAGGCAATCAATAGATGTAACTAGTATCTTATCGGAAGGGATCTAAAAAACTTTGGTTTAATACCATATATGGGTATAAAATTGAAGGTTTTGAAGTTTGTTACAAATATGCACATTTAATCATGTCCACTTTTCCATACACTACTTTAATACCATTTTGGTATTTTTCAAACATTAAAATAATTTATATCTTCATTTCATATTATAATCCCCAAAGTCATGGATACATAAAAAAGAAAGCACAAATTAGTGATGAACCATCTTAATTTTGGGCTCTGCTTTGTAAAATGCAAAATGAAAAATCAAAATAAAAAATGTTGTTATAAAATACCACAAATCCATCTAAAAATGGTATAATTTTCAATTTGAATTTAATTTTTCAGATTTTATGTAAACTATTTGATTATTTAAAAAGGTTATGAAAATAAATTTCAACTGGAAATTAGATGAAATTTATATATAGCTAGATGACAAAACTAGATCATTTCTGTGTATAGGTTTTAGGAATGAGGGTGTTGTTGCATATTTTATTGATACTTAACTTTATTGATGCTTAAGTTTTTGATGACAAACAACAAACGATTCTTCTAGAACTCAATCTGACTGATGAAAACCTTTCTCAAAGTATCACGATTTTCACTTTAAGTTACTACTTGACTATTGACTATATCCTTTCAACAAGAAACTATTTACTCTTTTAGCTCAAAAACTCACAAAGACAATGATATAACTCATAGAAATAGTTCTTATATTCTTGTATCACAATTGATGGCAAACTAGACCAAAATTAGTCTCAAGTAGCTAAATTCCTTCTTGAAGGTCTACCTTGTATAGGAATATTAAAATATACTTTTAGGGTGTTTTTGACCTAAATGAAAATATAGAGTCTCTAATAGATTAATTGACCAAAATTACACTCACTTAGATAAAGTAAACCAATCTCAGATATTGGTTTTCTAAAATTATCTATAAAGTATCTCAGACTCTCTTGTAGGCCACTAGGCCTAACTGAGCTCTTATAGGTCAAATTCTAAAATAGACTTATCTATATCTTCTCAACACCTCAAACAAGGGTATTTAGGTGATTAAAATATGATTAAATACTCAGAAAATATTTTGGCTTCTCACTCAAAGGATTTCACACAAAAAACCTTAAAGCTCTATTTTGGTCTTCTGGGCCTAATTGGCACAAATAGGTCAAAACACAAAACATGCCTTATCATAGATACATAACCACTTTAGGAGGTTTATAAAATTTCATATAATATGTTCCAACCTTTTAAATTTCATAACTACTTTCAAAATCTTGTAATCTTACTCAATACCCTAACTCACTGTCAAGAAAACACAGAAATAAAGAGGTGCTACCAACTCAGTCTACAATAAATATAGTTATATGATAGTTTCAAGATCAAATCCACTTGTATCATCTTATAGGTTCAATTTCCTAATTGGTCACAATATTTGATGAAGTTTCAATGGCTAAAATAAGAGATATTGGTCTTTTTGTGAAGACAACCTTGGAATAAAGGTTTTGAAAACCTATAAGAACCCGAGAGTAATTTAATTATTGTTCATACAACTTAAAGACTATTTCCAAAAATCAACACTTGAATCAAAATATTAACATGCTACCTCAACTCTTACAATTATCAATTTGAACTCATACAAATATTTTTACATACAATGAGACCTCTTTGTGTGACTGTGAGTGAGAATAGGGGAATTAGTGAAGGTTTGATCAACAAAAAATTGGATTCAAGAAAAAATTCACTTCAAATGGAATTTATTCTCATTTAAACATACAATAAATTTATGATTACAACAATGTAAACAATAACACACTTTTATTCATAATAAAATGACTCCTTTCTACTATATAGACCCCTATTCTGTCATGGCAGACTGTCAACTCTATCTACAGTCATAAAATTCTTCCACTTTAAAACTTATTCTAACCTTATCATCATCTCTCTTCCTCAGGTTTGAAGTTTTTGGTGATGTACTATGCTTGGAATGTGTTATCTTTTCCTTGTAATCTTCTTAACAACCTTGTTCTCAATATAGAAAATGACCTTTCTTGTAAAATTCTTTAGTTACATTTTGCCTTATTAGGCTCTTTGGATGACTATGATTGAGAGAGAGGCTAGGAGAATCTTAAAAACGTATTAGAATCCTAATAAATTGATGACAACTCATCAAAATACTTAATTTATTACAAGTATTCACATATTTTCAATAAATACATTCAAATTTAGCTTTTGGAGGGAAGGCACTCGAAAACGTCTAGATGACCTAAGACACACACTAAATACCTCATTCAAGGCTTATTGACACCTATCAGACCTTCTAAGACTAACTATAAGATAATTTGTACATATTTACAGGATGCTCCTACATCAATCCATCTAGGTGAAAAAAGAAGTCTTCATTATTTCTTGCTCATGAGTCTTTATTGTAGATGATTTTGCATTTTTGTCTTCTTTCCATTCAATGCTCTTCTTATTCATTGATTTAAGTCCTCTAGGATCCCATGACCTATTAGATGATTTTAGACTTGTTAATGTACTATCTTTTTCTTCTTCAGTCGTATTCCATTGTTTATTCATCCCCAAGTTTGTCATCTTCAAGTTTTCTTCTTTGACTAGTCCTGCACATATAACAAACAAATCAGGAAAAATAATTTTTTTCCTCGAAATCATAAAATTCTTTGTTTTGATCTTCAATGATTGATCACCCCTTTAATGCATCAGTTTTCACTTTTACTACTTCTTGATGTTCTTTCTTCTTAAATATATCTTGCCCCATGTTTAAATCTCCTTTACTGAGGTTACTGTCTTCCAAACATTGTTTTTCATTTTCACTAATATCATCATCCCCAACTTATTCATAGTTGTTCTTGAGGATAACTTCACTCTTTTCCTATATTTGTTGTCCACATGATAGTTCATTGACCTTATTACTATCCATGGCAATTTCCCTCAAATAAATAACTTTTTTGAGAAATCTTTCAAGATAATCCATACTTTTTATCAAAGACAAGTCATTAGACAATCCATTAAACAACTTATCCATTTGTTATATTGACAAAAATTGATTTTTTGAAAGCAAATCAGGGTCTTTGGTAACTATAAGGGTTATCTTTGACTGGTGAACTAACTCAATGCTTACCTCATCCTCCTTGAATTATTGTAAAAACTCCTTTTCACATGTAATCAACACTTTGGAATGATCCCTATCAACTGCATGTTCATATTTCAATGGTAAGAATGTATGCTCTACCCCATCATACATAGATTTCATGTCATACTACCATGGTTTGCCTAGGAGAATGTGGCACACATCCATAGGCATTAAATCACACATGATTGCATCTTTATAGCTCCCTTTTTTGAATTATACTTTAAATTGCTCATTTATAAGTATTTTATGATCTTTTTATAACCAAGAAACTCTATATGGGGTAGGGTGACTTACCTTTTGCAAATTCAACTTATTTACCATCTCGGTAGACATAATATTATTTGTACTGCCACTATCAATGATGACCTTGCAACATTATCCATTTATCTTTTAAGTAGTTCTAAAAAGTGTCTTTCTCTAAGGTGGCTCCTTGATTAGAAATCTCTTCATAAGTAAGGATTCTCCTTCTGGTATATCTTCATAAATAGTTGAGACAGTATCATCCTCCTGATTGCTTTGAGTAATGTGAACACTTCCTTGACTAGAAGATGGATGATCAGGGCACTCATATGATCTTTGTCCAAACTTTCCACATTTAAAACATATACCAATGAAACCACTACTTCTACCTCTACCTATATCAAATGGATTCTTACCTCTAAGGAATAGATTCCTCTTGCAATAGATTTTTGCCTTTATAGATTGCTTTCATCTTCTTGTAATGGATTTACACTTTAATGTTCCACTCTACCTCTAAGATGTCTACTTATACCTCTTGCATGTTGAGAGTGCTTCCTTGCTATCTTATCTTCTACTTTCAATGCATATTGGTATGATTCCTCAACTGACTTGGGTGTAAGAAGATCAATTTCATCCTAAATAGAAAATTTCAAGCCATTAATGTACCTTGCCACTTTCTCTAGATCCTCCTCTACATGACTTGATCTTATAGTTAGTTTATAAAAATCCTTAGTATATTCCTTTACAGACACATCCTTTTGTTTTAGATTGTATAATTTCCTAAAGAAAATAGTTTTATAATCCTTAGGAATGAACTTAACTTTCAATTTTACAATCATTTGGTCCCAACTTCTAATTTAGGGATTTCTTTTTTCTTCTTTCTTCTTGGATACCATCCCATCATAAGGATCATGTCCTTTGAGCCTTGTCACTACAAACTTTACTCTCTTATCTTCATACATGTTCTCATAGTCAAATTACTTATCCAATCAATCAGGGCCTCTGCATTTAAGTTGCCATCATATATTGGCACTTCCAATTTAGGCTTAAAGCTTATTCCCATGATTACTCTAAAAAACCTTTCTTTTGATAGTTATCCTTCTATCTATACAACTAAATCTTATTTATGAGGTCCTTCATCCTTCCTATTACTAACATCACCAACATATATACCTCTCCTTTTTTCCAATTCTATGGCCTGCAATCTGGCATTCAAATTTATAATATCTCCAAGCAAGATAGCTTATGCAGGTGGTCTCCTTTGTCCACCTCTTGCTCTTGCTGCCATTATATCAAAATGCTTCTTTATATTCCTTTATGAATCTTAGGATCCTATGATTATGCATAATATCTATGCTCTGATACCACAATTGATGACAAATAACAAATGATTCTTCTAGAACTCAATTTGACTGATGAAAACCTTTCTCAAGAGATCACAATTTTCACTTTAGGTTACTAATTGAATTTTGAATATAAAATTTCACCAAGAAACTATTTACCCTTTTGGATAAACAAATCACAAATAAAATGATATAACTCATAAATATTTCTTATACTCTTGTATCACAATTGATGGCAAACTAGAACAAAATCAATCTCAAGTAACTTAATTCCTTCTTGAAAGTATACCTTGTATATGAATATTAAAATATACTTTTAGGGTGTTTTTGACATAAATGATAGTATATATTATATAATAGATTGATTGACCAATATTACACTCAATTAGATAAAGTAAACCGATTTCATATATTGGTTTTCTAAAATTATCTATAAAGTATCTCAAACTCTCTTTGTAGGCCACTAGGCCTAACCGAGCTCTTGTAGGTCAAAGTATAAAATAGACCTATATATATCTTATCAAAAACTAAAAAATGTGTCTTTAGCTTATTAAAATACAATTCAATGCTCAGAAAAGATTTTGGGTTCTCACTCAAAGGATTTCACATAGAAAACCCTAAAGCTCTATTTTGGTCTTTTGGGCCTAACTGGTACAAATAGGTAAAAACACAAAACATGTCGTATCATAGATAAAAAATAACTTTAGGAGGTTTATAAAATTTCATATAATATGTTCCAACATTTTAAAATTCATAACTACTTTCAAAATCTTGTAATCTTACTCAATACCGTAATTTGCTATCAAGAAAACACAAAAATATAGAGGTGTTTCCAACTCAGTCTATAATAAATATAATTGTACGATAGTTTCAAGCTCAAACCCACTTGTATCATCTTATAGGTTCAATTTCCTAACTTTTCACAATATTTGATGAAGTTTCAAGGGCTAAAATAAGAGATATTGGTCTTTTTGTGAAGACAACCCTATAACTAAGGTTTTGAAAACCTACAAGAACCCACATGTAATTTAATAATTGTTCATACAACTTAAAGATTATTTACACAAAACAAAACCTAAATCACAATCTCAACATCCTTCCTCAACTCCTATAATTATCAATTCAAACTCATACAAATATTTTTACATATAATGAGACCTCTATGTGTGACTGTGATTGAGAATAGGGGAATTAGTGAAGGTTTGATCAATAAAAACTCAGACTCAAGAACAAATTCAATTCCAATAGAATTTATTTTCATTTACACATACAATAAATTTATGATTACAACAATCTAAATAACAACACACCTTTATTCATAATAAAATGACTCATTTCTACTATAGAGACCCCTGTTCTATCATGGCAGATTGTCAACTCTATCTGCAGTCATAAAATTCCTCCAATTTAAAACTTATTCTGACCTTATCATCATCTCTCTTCCTTAGGTTATAATTTTTTGGAGATGTACTAGCTTGGAATGTGTTATCTTTGCCATTGAATCTTCTTAACAACCTTGTTCTCAACTTAGAAAATGACCTTTCTTGTAAAATTCTTTATTTATATTTTGCCTTATTAGGATTTTTAGATGACTATGACTGAGAGAGGGGTTAGGAGACTCCTTAAAATGTATTATACTCCTAATAAAATGATGAAAACTCATCAAAATCCTTAATTTATTACAAGTATTCACATATTTTCAATTAATATATATAAATTTTTTCCAAATTTAGATTTTGGAGGGAAAACACTCCAAGACCTCTAAATGACCTAACACACACACACACTAAATACCTCATTCAAGGCTTATTGACACCTATCAAACCTTTTACGACTAATTATAAGACCATATATACTATTTACAAGATGCTCCTACATCAGTTTTCTACCTTCCTCATTACATGTTTGTTGACTTAGTGTTTACCCTTGATTATTCGTAAGAGGATAATCCATGACTAGAGATATCTCACATCATAGGGTAAAGCCACCAAAATTTTAATCAAGAAGGCATGACAAACATTTTTTATAAAAATTTTATTATTACAAGGCACTGTCACAATTGAGAAGAATACTATAGAACCTATCCATGGGAACATTGCCTTATTTTGTCGTGAAGAGGAAGAGACAACCACTCACCTCATTCTGCATTGTAACTTTGATTGGGAGGTTTGGAGTTTTATCATGCAGAGGCTAAACTTGTGTTGGGTTTTCAATGATAGTGTGGTGGCCCTGGTTAGAGCTTGGAGGCCACCCTTTCGACCCACATTTTTGATTGTTAAGGCGTTGTGGTTATAAATTCCCTCTCATCTTGCCTAGAATTTGTGGAAAGAGCATAATAACATAATTTTTAGGGAAAAGTTTAGAACCCCTTCAGAGGTTTTTTAGACCTTCTCCAAATTTTTGGTAGAGAATATCAATTCCTACAAATTCAAAGCTACTGAGAACCCCCCAGGAAAGGAAGAACAAAGTTTATTAAAATAATGGACTGTTAGCTTGAATATCTATCAAATTAACAATTCTAAAAAGATATCTAGGGCTAAAACTAACTAGACCTTACCTCAAAAATGCTGGTTCAAGCTCAAATTTGATGGGGCAATGAAAGGGAACCCAGGGGTGGCTAGTGGAGGAAGCATAATTAAATCTGATTCAAGAATGTTTGTGGCTTCTTAACTAGGGGAATTGGAATTAAAAGCAATAATGATGCCAAAGCTTTAGCCATGTTGTGGGGTATCAAACTTGCTATCTCCTTGAACATTCAACATCTTCATGTAAAAGGGGATTCACAATTAATTATGAATGCTTCCCTTAGATGAACATGTATAGGTTGGAATCTAGTGGACATTGTTGGTGATATCTGGCTGCTTCTCAATGCTATGGAGGAGTATAAGGTTTATCATATTTATAGGAAGGGTAATGTTGTGGCATATGCTATGGCAAACCTAGGTAGTAACATCAATGGTTGGTGGTGTTGGAGGCTTTGGTCTAGGCTGCCTAGCGGGATTCAAACTCTCATTAAGAAAGATGGAAGCAAGCACACAAATTAGGTATTACGGGCTCTTTGCCATTTGTATAATTTAGTTGAGTGGAGGTGGCTATTTTATCTTGAAGGGAAATAAGTCCTTAAATGAGTTTGGAGTTTTTGGGTTTTAAACTCAGAGCAGTGGGAGAAGAGTAATTAATTCTCAATTTTTTTAAAGCAGGAGTAAGGTAAAGGAGGCTGCTGAGGAAGCTTGTGGTCAGAAGAAAAAGGGAAGCTATTCATTATGTGTCAATACTATTGATGAGTTGGTGATGCTCAAGGCTAAGATGGACAAGATGTATAATAAATGGAAGGTTATGACATAATTTACTACAAAGGATCTTCACCGTGCAACTTCGGTGTTTGCTGTTGTTAAGGATTTTGATGACAAGGTCAGAGATGTGGGGGTGGACAACCTTGGTGACTATAAAGATATGGTCAAGTTCTTGGCCAAGTATGGGATGGCTGATAGTCCTTACTGGTTCTACTAGTTTTTGTGTTTTTGATTAATCTTGTTTTTTGTTTGTTGTTTCTATGCTGCTAATGTACTATTTCTGGCATGTTTGAGACCTTTTTGCCTTGAGGGCTGCTTTGTATAGGGTTCATGACCCTTTTTTCCTGATGAACTTATCAAAAACATATTAGAGACTTGTATAACTATGATAATTTATGCATTGACAACACTTTTGTTCAAGGGAGTCTCTAGTGAAATTTTATTTCTTTTTCTATGTATACATTAAACTTTAAAATGCCTAAGGAACTTAAAAATTTAGCTTGACAGGATGCATCAACAATCAAGAAATTTAGGGATTTAGCTTTTGATTATTAAAAATTTAATGTTTATAGAAGGAAAAATTAGGTTATTTAAAATTTCTCTCCTATAATGTACATTAAATATATTAAACTTCACATTGCTAACTTGACATTGCATCTGCTGAATTTATTATTTTATTTAGTCAAGAACAAACATTTTTTCCATTAAAATTTGACTAGATGAGTAAACTACACAAAAATGAATTTATAATGCCACACATCAATGATTATGATCATACACCTGCCTTAAAATATATCCCAAAATAAAATATTTTTCTTTACAAAGCATGCACAATGTGCCTATCACACCAACAACCAATATGATATGATAAATTGGTAAAAATGAATTTCTATTAAAAACCCCATTTTCATCACAATGATGTGCATGTTTATGAACAATCAAATCCAACCCATCATGGGAATCATAAACCATTTGTTCACCCTCAAAGCTTAAGATTTCACCACTTGCAGTGTTTATCCAATTTTCCTTCCATCTCAGATTGCTGAAAACATTGTTGTATATTACCTTCACATCCTAAAACATAATTAGTATACAATTATATGCAATACCACTTATTTTATCTATATAGCATAGCCTTGAATCAATAGATTAAAAATTGATTTCTTTTTCTACTTACACATTGAAATTCATAATCCTTAAATTGAACTTCACAATGCTTAAAGAACTTAGAAATTTACTTGATAGGATGCATATATAATTAGGAAATATAGGGATTTAAATTTAACTTGTTATAAATTTTAATATAATGAAAAATTATGAAATTTAAAGTTTCTCTCTCCTATACTTTATATTAAATCTATTGAACTTCACATTGCTAACATGAATTTCACATTACAGTTAGATAGGGATAAACATTGTTTACATTAACATTTAATTGGGTAGGTAAACCCTAAAAAAATAAATTTAAAATTTAACACATCACTGATTATGATCATACATCCCCCTCACAAGATATCCCAAAATAAACCCAAAAATCATACACAACACACACAATGTGCCTATCACACCAACAACCAATATGATATGATAAATTTACACAAATGAATTTCTATTGCAAACTCCATTTGCCTCAAAATTATGTGCATGTATATGAAGATTAAAATCAAACCCATCACAGGAGTATTCAATCATTTGTTCACCCTAAAAACATATGATCTCGCTAGTTGTAGTTTTAATCCAATTTTCATTTTGCTTTATATCACTAACATTGTTGTTGTTTATTACCTTCATCTCCTAAAAAAAAATTAGTATGCAACTATATGTAATACCACTTATTGTATCTATATAACATTTCCATGAATTAATACATTATAAGTTTATTTATTTTTGTACTTATACATTGAACTTCACAATTCTTAAATTTAACTTTGCAATGCTTAAATAACTTATAAATTTAGCTTGATAGGATGCATCTAAAGTAAAAAAATTTAGGGAGTTAGCTTTATATTGTTATAAAATTTATGCTTATAAGAGGAAACATTGGGAAATTTAGCATTTTCTCTCTCCTATACTTTACATAAAATATATTAAACTTCACATTGGTAACTTAAACTCCACATTACATCTATTGAACTTCACATTGCATTTAGACAAGGGCAAACATTTTTTATATTAACATTTGACTAGATAAGTAAACCATACACAAATAAAGTTAAAATGCCACACATCAATTATTATGATCAAATATCTCCCTCAAAATATATCCCAAACCAAAAATTGTACAAAACACACATAGTGTGCCTATCACACCAACAACCAATATGATATCATACATTTTCATAGATTAATTTCTATTTTAAACCCCATTTACCTAAAAATGATGTGCATGTCTATCAAAATTCAAATCCAACCCGTCATAGGAATACTCAACCATTTTTTCACCCTCAAAGCTTAAACTCTTACCACTTATAGTGTTTATCCAATTTGTCTTCTGCCTCACATCACTGACATTGTTGTATATTACCTTTGACCTCCTTAAAAATATTGACAAAAAACTTAAATTTGTTATGTAGTTAATCAACTTTGTCTCTTGAATAATCCATGAACCACTTATCTATTTAAAATGAGTTGGGAATAGGTTTCCACATTTAATAATAAATCCCAACATGCAAATATTGCAATAAGACCATGAACAAGTGATGTTTAATACCCACCATTGATCTTGACTCCATCCCTTACTGGTTCTTCTCAAAACTGTATTTTATTTCCTTGGGGCTATAAAAAATATACACAAACTTAAACTCATAAATGTTAGGAATGTAAGAAACTATAATTTGTAACATGTTAAACAAGGGTTAAATAATCAACAAAGAAGAAGAGGGTTTTAGAGAGGTAGAGGCTATGGTGGTGGTAGAGGATAGAAAACCCTACAAAAGCCTCTTATTTGATAAAAATATGGTGAAGAATGGAAAAAAATGTTTGAGTGCCCCCATTATTATGCACAAGAGAGGAGACAAGATGAGCATCCAAGAGTAAATTTTGTTGAGGTTAAGATTGAGGAACATAATGCATAAGTCCTAATAGATGTAGGATAGAGTCTTATGATGAGAAGAACAATGATAGCTTCAAGGAAAGAACATGTGCATGATACAAACAATGGTGATTCATGGATTCATATATAATTTATTTAAATAAAGTGCACTTCAAGAGGAAAACTAATAAAGGTTATTATTCATGGTGGAAGATGTGAAAACATGGTTTCTAAGAAAATGGTAAAGAAACTAGGTTTTTTACATTGTGAGAAACATCCTTGTCCTTACCATATTTCACGGTTTAAAAAAGAAAATGAAGTTATTTTTGATAAGAGGTGCTTAATCAAGTTTTTCATTAGAAATACTATTAGGATTAACTATGGTGTGATGTTATCTCAATGGATGCATGCCATATGTTATTTGGAAGGCCATGGCAAATATGATAGGAAAATAGTCCATGATGTAGATAAGAATGGATAAACTTTTTAAAAGGATAATTAAAGGATGATTATATTACTTATTAAGGAACAAGGGTAAGTAAAAAACATGTTATCCAAAAAATAATTTTTCAAAGTGTTGAAGATGATAGGGTTTTATCATGCATTAATGGAAAAGTGAGAAGGTGATAATGTGCATGTACCAACAGAGGTAACAAGAGTGTTGGAAGAGTATGATGATGTTATACCTGACGAGTTAGCAGATGGTTTACCACCAAAGAGATAATCAACATCATATTTATTTAATTCTAGGATCAACACTACTACCTAGTTAAACAATGCATATGAATACCCAAATAAAACATACATAATTGAATACGCAGGTGACTAAATTGGTGAGAAAAGGTATAGTGAGGGATAATATGAGCCTATGTGAAACTCATTCATTGATAACTCCAAAGAATGACAAAACATGGAGAATGTGTATTAATAGTAGAGTAATCAACATAATCACCATCAAATATAGATTTACTATACTTAGATGAATTATAAGAGCTACATACTTTAGTAAGATTGAACTATAGAGAAAATACTATCAAATTCATATTTGAGAAGGAAATGAATGGAAGATAGCATGAAAGACTAGGGATTATCTATACGAATGGATGGTGATTTCATTTAGATTATCCAATGACCCCAACACATTTATGAGGATGATAAACATTGTGCTACGAGAATATATATTTTTAGGCTTGTATTAGTATATTTTTATATTCAGTAAGGGTAAATAATATAAAGTAAGGCATTTGAGAATGATACTATAATTATTGAGGAAATAATTTTATGCGAATTTGAAAAAGTGCAGGTATATGCATAAAAGATTTTTCTTTAGATTTGTAATTTTTGAATATGGTGTGAGAATGGATGAAGATAAGAATGAGTGTCCTATTCCACAAAGTATAAAAAATCTAATAATTTTACATGGTTTAACAACTTTTAATAGAAAGTTCATTAAAAAATTCAATAATATTATTACATCAATAACAAACTGCACATGGTGAAAAGAATTTGTGTGGATAAGGGCAACATTAGAAAGTTTCCAATTGTTGAAGAATAAGATGATAAAGGCCCTTGATTTAGTATATAATTATTTAACCAAGGTGTTTGAGGTGGATTGTGATGCTTTACTTGTGGATGTTGATACAATACTGAGTTAGGAATGAGGTCGATAACATATTTTAGCAAAAAATTGATTGAGGTAGGGAATAAATACACTACAAATGATGTTTATATTTATGACATTATAAAATCATTGAGGCATTGGAGGTATTAATTAGTGCCTAAGAAGTTGATTCCATTTATAGATCATTATGACTTAAGGTATGTGAATAACTAGAAGAAATTAAATAGAAGACATGCAAAGTGAGTATCATTTTTGGAGGGATATAATTTTATTTTTAAGTACAATAAAAGAATCAAAATAAATTATTTGATGCATTGAGCAGGCATGTGACAATGCTAACCACTATGGTGAGTGAAATAGTTGGATTTGAGACTATTAAGCACTTGCATGATTCTAATTCAGATTTATGAAATATTATAGAAAAATCAAAGAACACATTAATAGATGAGACAAGTTTTATTCATAATGAATATCATATGTATGATGGTTATTTTTAAGTGAAACACATTATATATTCCAATTGGGGTCTATGATAGATAATATTGTTATATAAATTCATAGCAGTGGTTTGGGAGGAAATTTTGGTAAACATAAGACCATAAATTTGGTGGAAGAGAAATATTTTTTGTCGAATAAAAAGAGAGATGTATCAAGAGATGTGTCAAAATTCATGATATGTCAAGTGGCTAAAGGTCATGCAAAAAACATAGGTCTATATATGCCATTTACAATGTGAAAAGGAATGTGGAGATATAAAATCTTTTTTTTTTTGGGATGCCAAACACATAGAGAGGTAATATTTAATTTTTGTGCTTATAGAAAGGTTCTTTAAGATGGTTGATTTTATTACATGTAAAAATTCTATTGATGCCACTAGAGTAGTAGATTTTTTTTTCAAATGTTTTGTCAGATTGCATGGTGTCCCAAAGACCAATACTTTAGATATGATATTAAACTTTCAATTTTTTTTTTTGAGAAACCTATGGAATAAGTTTGGAACTAAGCTAAAATTTAGTAATGCATATCACCCACAAATTAATGGGAAGACATATGTAGTAAATAAGAGTTTGGGAAACCTGTTAGGATGCATTATTGGAGAGAAACCCAAATAATGGGACTTAACATTATCGTATACTGAGTTAGCATATAATAGTTTTGTGAATAAGTCAACAAGCATGCTTTCATTCAAAAAAAATTATGACACAAGTCCTAAGTGTGTTTTAGATTTGGTGTAATTAACATTTTCAGAGCAAGTAAGTGATGATGTAGAGGCATTTACATAACAATACATCAGGTACATGATGAATTAAGGAGAAAGCTAAAGGAAAGTAATGTTAAGTATAAGGTAGAAGTAGATGTCTAAATAAAGGGAATTAGTGATGCTATATTTTAGAAAAGAAATATTTCCTCAATAAATGTATAACAAGCTAAGGTATAGGAAGATTGGCCCACGCAAGATTGTAAGGAAAATAAATGATAATGCTTATAAGGTAAACTTGCCACAAATTATAATATTTTGTTTAATATTTATAATTTCTATGAATTTCATGGAGATGACAATGAAGGGTAGGAAAAAGAAGAAGTGAATTTCAGGCAACAGGTTCCAAGGAAGAAGAAAGAAATAACACAAGCTACATATAAGAAAACCATAGATATTAGGCATGATAATTACAACAATTATTATGTACAATGGGAAGGATTACAATAGGGTATGCCACTTATATATTAGAATGGGATTTGAAGACACTGGATAAAGATAAATGGTATAAATTTGATAGAAACAACTTGTACGGGCTAAGTTCTTTACCACCAAAGGAGGATGATGTAAGAGCATACATTGTGGAAGGTATAATATTTGAATTGGGACTCCATTTGAGCCCCTTTAAAAAAATGAAGCTATTGAAGAGATTCATGTAGCCATAATTTGTGCTGGCCACTTAGTGTCTTTTTTGATCAAATTCTTAGGTCCAAGTAGAAGCTTCTAAAGCCCAAAAATTTAATTTTTAGTTTTTATTTTAGTTTCATAAAAAATTACAAGTTTATTTTTATGCAACTAGACATGAACTTGTAGTTGCATGTCACTCCAAGTTTTATTTAGATATGTACATGAATAAGGGACACTTAGTTAACCTATATGAGCTTGCATGCAAAATTATTATTATTATTATTATTTTAAATGTTAAAAATAGAAAGTTCAATTAACTCTATGATTAATTTTATTTTAATAATATGTTAGTTGTGCATGATGAATATATCTATAAGTTATGCATAAAGAAAGACTCATTATATTGTTTTATAATAATAGTGAAAAATTAAAATTCTATTTTTCTACTCAATATTATTTTGAGTAATTTTAATCTATATTTTTTTGGTAATTTTTGTGCTCTTGGTTCCATCATTTTACTATTTTTAAGATCTACTACATTCAAATATTATAATAGTTATTTATTGTTGATTTTTTCTCAAAACTTTCTTTTATTTCTGTTTCTATATCTTTTGGAGATGCATTTGGCACTCCATTTATGTATTGGATTTATGAAATATCTTCTTCAGACCCATTGACCATTATTGGCCTCTGGTGGACATACATATATAAATTAAATTAAGCTAAACATCAGTGCTTTACTTTGGGAAGTGATTAAAAACTTGCATAAAAGCACATTTGAAAATTTTCATTCTTTTCTAGTGCATTAAATTTTCATTACACTAGAGACATTCTATTGATGGGAGCCCTCATTAGATTCATATCAACATCTTTTAATATGTATTTTTAGATAATAGATCATTGCTACATGTATGACCACTACACACACTACCTATTTAGTTAATTTTTTTTAGTTGCTTAGATAATAACACACGTATAGGGTAATGCCTAAATATTGGACTGAATGGTCAACAACTGTAAAGAGGGTTGGCCTTGCAAAGTTAAAATTAAGACATGATGTTCATTTTTATATTGTGCCCACATTGAAATCATCATGTCCCCTACCTTTTTTATCTACAAAAAAACTCATCTTCAACCTCATCCACTGCACACAGTTAACCACCCATGAGAAACATTATGCAAGGGCATAAGAATGACTTCAATTTTTTGGACCATGATGTAATTGTTGGGATACCCTTTCTTTTTACAGTAATCTCATACATGTTCAACAAGCTCATCACAATGTGTAGCAAAGAGATTGCCAACTACCTCATCTTAGAAAACGATAATATTTATTATGCCATTATTGAGACCCTAGGTTCATTTCATTAATTTCATGGATTTATTGTGATACATAATGAATTAATTCTCATCTACTCATAATGGGAAAACTAAAGAATCAAAAATAGCATTATCTGTGGAAGAAGCTATCAAATCTCACATGGTTGAGTTAGTGGAGGCCATGAGCCAAACAAAGGATGGTATCACTACCATGAATAAACCTTAAGACATTGGTTCTCTCAATTAATATAAAACATAAAAATGACACAATGATGATACATAGGGGTTTTATGCATCTTGAATCAAAATAAGATAGGTGGGACAATAGATGATCATTTGAAATTCATTTTGTAAAAAATAAGAGAGAAAAACCCAATGGAAACCCATCCTTGTAAGTAGAACATGAGGGTAATCACATAAACCAATGACTAAATATGAGGATACCTATTTACCAAGTTTGATGTTTTAGAAACCAACTAAGGGACTTCCATGGAAACCATTGTAGACTACTAGCAAATCTTTTCGTCAACATGTCTAGAAGTCCCTCGATTAATCGCTAGAAGTTTGAATTAGGCAGGATGAGTATCTATGTAAAGAGGACATCAGATTTGGAGTATATATGTCAATACCTAGGCATGCAAGGTGCACTTTTGGTCATTCAATACATATAAAAATATTTTCATGTGTAAATTAGAAATAATGTAATAATTTTTTTATGCTTTATTAACTACATTAGGTCATTGTTTAATAGTGCCATCATAATTTTAAGTATATGACAAGAATTAATTAACTAGCAGTAATTATATAATAATAATAATAATAAATATATTATTATGATTTAATATAATATAAAACATATATTATTATATATTTTAATATTATATATAAAATTATTATTTTATTAATATCTATAATTATAATATATAATATATTATATCTATACATTATTATATACTATTGTAGATACTAAAATATGATTTATATAGTATCTCAATATTGTATACTTGACAAACACCTATCAAGGAGCTCTACCCTTCAGTTTTAGACCTCCCTACTATCAAAAGGCTCGCATTCACCTTCTCACTATGCCTAATTACTTATCTTATGGTCTGAACCTATCATTATGATGACCCAGATCTTCTACACTATATAGCAAGCCTAAAACCCAATATATATTCTTTGTTGTTGGTTTTAGATCCTTAACAACTTTCTATCCTGCTAGACACTTGTATCCCTCATAGGGACAATTGCATCAATGCAAGTGTCTAGATTATTATAAAGTGTCAAGTCCTCAAAAGACATAATTTGAAATTATTTTGAATTATATGGGTTGGCCCATTTATTTTATTTATCTTTACCAAGAAATATTTTCAAAATGTGTGGTATAAATAAAAATCTAAGCCTACTCATTATTCATATAGCAAATACCAAGCAAACACCTATTCAATCTAACTCAATAAATTACACAACTAAGTTATACTACCTTATTATTCCCTATGTTCATATCAATCATAAGATCAGTCACATTATAGGTCTAAAGCACTCAAATAATATCCCATGAGAATTATTTGTCAAGTTACAATATAGATCACTACATGCCCTTATATATAGTATATTGTACCTTTGTGCACACATAAGTCAATACCTAGGGGAGAACCACATAAATCCAAGGCCTTACTTGGAGTATTGGATATGTAGGAAAAATTTATTGATAAAGGGGTCCTTGAGATTAGCTTGACAATGTGTGTAGACATCCAATTTTTAACACCATTTGTGTTGAAATTGTCAATCTTACTAAAATTACACTCAAATGTACATTTTAGGTCAATATCTATAAAATGTCCTAAATGGTTCGAACTTGTCATTTACAAGTACCAATTTAGGTCAAAATATCCCTAAATAGGGTAATGCATTTTAGGGCCAACTAACTTTGATCATATCATTTCGAGTCAAAATGACCATTTCGCCATTTAGTGCCCTAGGTCACTCTTTTCTTATAATTCATTGGTACACATCATGTACCTTTGTTATTTATTGTTGGTAACATCCTAAATGGGAATACGATTTCAACACATCTAGCATTACCTTCTGATTCTTCTCGAGTTAAATTATGACCTAGTAATATAACTTTTTGACCATTTTGATTAATTGAGGGCTAATTTTCAAATAATTACACAAATGTTGATTAACCTTGTTTAAGGCTAATTAATCCAAATCAATAACTTAAGTGGATTTTCCATGAGAGTTGTTTAATATTTCTTTTTGAAAATTGATTCTTATTATCTGCATCACCTAGTGACATCATTTATGGGGTGGCATCCCTCAAGCCATAAGTGCATAAAATATCAGGATTATGGGTAACCCATGCCTAGTTAATACCTTTAATGCCTCTTCAATGCCCCTTCTTCCAAGGTCTTGATGAAGATAATTATAGATTTAATTCTAAATATTAGGATTATCCATGGCCACACATCTCAATCTTGAGATGAACAGTCATGGTTGATCTTGACCAATCTCAAAAATCTATAAATAAGGAGGCCATGAACATCATTTCTAAGCTATTTTTGATGTAAGGTTATTATTATCAAATATCTTCAAAGCTTAAATATTACAAAGTTATAATGCTAATTTGTTTCCATAAAGTTTCATTGATAGGCTAGTTTAGTGATTTATAATCAAGAGCCTATTTTTTATGGAGTGCTCTTGAGAGATTGAAGGAGATTACCACCATTGTTGACAAAGACAAGAATGCTTGATCAAGGGAGAACATGTTTTTGAGCCACATGGGTATGGTGAATCCATTTGGGAAGGTAATATGGTGTTGCTTTCTTTCATTTATTTCTTTCTATCCTTTGTAATTCCCATAGGAATAGATATGCTTGGTTAGTTAATTCTTTATGCATGTTTCAATGTTTATGGACTAATGCTTGACTAACTTGCTTTGTAATCCTCTCTACACCGTGTGCCTATTAACCTATTTTTGGCAAGGTACAAGACCTAAGGTGAAGATATAAGGTTTGATCCATACATAATCATCAAAAACCTATGCACATAATAAAAGATATCAACGTAAATGTGATGAAAAACCTAGAAGGCTCTAGGTGGTCACTTTACAATATAATGAATATTTCATACATGATAGTTGTGTTGAGATCAAGATAGAAGTGTTGATGCAAGTGTTTAGGCCTCCAAAAATAATATTTACATAATCTGAAGACTGGACCTAATCTTGTTCGTACATTTTTATACCTATGTAATTATTAGATATGCATACACATTTGTAGATAAGTATTATCTCTTCTTTGTGTTTATGTAATCAAACTATTATTTTGAAACTACTTTATATATTTAACATAATTCAACACTTTGATTTATAATATTCATTTATCAGAGTTTTTAATTAATTGACATACTTTAGAATAGTTTTATTCAACTTTGTGTTTAGGTTGTTCTACCTCTTTATCACTTAACACCACATATCTAAAAAGGGTTAAACATTTGGTGAACCCAACCTCTATGTCTCCTTGTGTAATCCATAATTTGACTTAGGGATTTTCCTAATTTTTGATTTCTGAATAATAAAAATCTTAAAAATTAGATTTACATTTATTCCAAAAGAATCAAATTGAGCACAATGTGGATGTATCTAATCGGTACTTCATTGATCAATATATGATGGTTGTTAGCTTATTATTTTACATGCATTACTAAAGCCATAAAATGCACAATCAAATGGTTTAAAAAATTGGTTAATTCAAAGAGAGTAACTTACAACAAAATACAAAATTATCTTTAAACTCTTTATTCAATAATATAGAACAATATATACGTGAAAACATGTGTGCTATCAACCCTTTGTTCTTCCTAGATTATATTTGAGTGATAGATACCATCCTACTCCCATTATTCACCCTTGGCTTATATTATATTCCATGGTCCATGGTGTCACTACATGAAAAGGTAAGGGTGTCCAACTTGTCCTGCCACCTTTTAATATAAAATAAGTTCCTCCTAACCTCTTAAGCCTAAACTAGTAATCAAATATAAAGCGTATGACCTTGTCATCCAATTGAGTAATAAACATACTAAAATTTCAATCCTCGATCTTTTAAAACTATCAACTATATAGAAGTATATATTATATGAAGCCTTGCTTGAAACCCATGTACCAAGTAATAAAAAACCAACTTACTTTGGAAATATTATGCAAGACCTTAAAATCAATGTAAATATCATCACTTTTGATCTAAAATATATAACGTTAAACGATATTATTAACCAAGAGTTGCCTTTATTCATATAAGTTAGTATGTATAACAAAGGAATAAAAAAAGTGCTAGTTGATAATGGATATGGCATGAACATTTATAACACATAATTATAAATAATAATGGGCATTATCACCAATCTTATTAAAAAATCAGACATACATATCAAAAGGTTTGATAATTCATGTAGCCCACCAATTGGTCAAATCATTTTACATGTGACATTGGGACCAACAATGGTACTAATTACATTCCAAGTAATGTCTCAGTCATTGCATTATAATTTAATATTGGTTAAACCTTAGATACAGATGATAGAAGTTGGTCTATTTACACTACATTGATGTGTTAAATTCATACATGATAGGACATTATGGATAATTACTACCAATGATGAGCCCTTCAAATGTTTCAAAATGATACATTTCAGCATGGAGGAGATTCATAAACTAGTACCACTAGAACAATATATTCCACTTAAAAGTATACCAACTTATGAGATGGATGAATCAAGTAAAATAAATCGTTGACCTCAAGACACTTGTAAGGAACAACCACTGAGGTGAACTTAGATGCACATCCAAAATAAGACCTATTATAAAAGGAACCAATGATATCAAAATAAAAATAAGATAAAACATTTGAGCTTCCTTTATTGGTCAATATTGAACAATAAGATGGAAAAGTTTTAGGTTATTATGATAGTGATGATGATATACCTAATGATATGATAGATGAACACTTACAAATAATTTTTTTTTGTCCACTTGACCATATTTTATATAACATGTTCATACCTACAAGTCCTAATACATATAAATTAACTCCATCTGTAGATTATACAAAACCAAGTAAAGATAAGGGCAAAACAAAAGTAACTGATGAACATGTAAATGCTTAAAATTCAATCCATCCCTCTTGGTTAAAATATTTAAGCCAAGATTACAAGGTACAAATGAAAATACATCATGTTAATAATGTGGAATCTTCACATAAGTCTCCACAACATATTTAACATATCACATTAAAACAAGATGCTTTGTATATATTATTTTCTATGTCACTTGAGCACAAAATGATATTGTTACCTCATAATAGACATAGATCCGACAATAAAATTATCCGTAAAGAGATATAACCATATATTAATTATCATCATATCATTTATCATAATATGTATCAATGTGAGGCATTACAAAACCAACTTTAGAGATACAAAACTAAAGGACATATACCGATTATGCTAGAATAATGGAAATAACATCCAATTTATGACATTTTAAAATAAAATGGTACAATCGGACATAATTATAAGTGGCCATGCCATGAAGATCTAACTATTAATATAAACATTGATTGAGTCTATTATCAACTTGTCAAGTTTGATATAAATAGTTGGGATATAGTTTATAGTGTTACACTTTTTGACAATTAGGACATAATGTCAATGATTTAAAATACTTTCCAATTTTACTAGAATATTTTGGGTATATTATACTACCCACAACATGTGGATAAAATGTTTCTAATACCACCATATGGGTAATGAATATGAAACCAAACTTAACCTTTTATAGACACCCATATTTGGTACAAGTATAATTTAGCAAAATGTTTTTAGAGCTTCTTTGCATGTATATATTTATTGATTTAGGATTAGACATCTAGTGATGTGATCTCTTGTGGACCTCTTCAGTTCCATCTTATTTTAATTGATTTACCCATCCATTGGGACTATATGTTATGTTATTTATATTCATCTGATCTATGCCAAGGATCCCTACCTATTGTTTCATGTTTTCTATCTGTTTTTATCCCCTAGACACTTATGTATAGGGAATAAAAACATATATTTCATTTTTGTGATCATTTATTTAACCCTATTTGCCCATCCCATTGATAGGTTTTCATGTGTCACTAGATCCTAATCCAAAATCAGCAGGTCCCTATATATATAGGCTATAGTATAATTACACTACCTAGTAATTTGATTTGGCAATTACCAAAATAGAAAGTATTGTATATTTCAAGCTACCATTTTGCATCACAATACTGAATTGAATATCTGAAGCATTTCAAAAGGTTAAATATACTATTTCATCACTTATACTAAAGTTTTCTAGGATAAATAACATATAACTGTATGATTATAATTCCACACACATACTTAGGAGGGAGAACTACATGCGAGTTTTAGGCCCTCTTTGGAGTATTGACTATGTAGGCAACACTCAACAATAAACAAGGTTATTAGGGTTAGCTCGATTCAAGTGCTAACTTCTTTTTACCAAGTTAGATGAGGTCTAATGTAAAATAATTAGGGTTTTGATTATTAGATGAATTTGGTGCATAAGTAGGTATAATTTGAGGCACAAGGTAGTTACATAGGTGATAATGTAGGTCTAATGTAAATTCAAATCCATTAGTGTTTGTATCTTTGACTGGACATTTGCATCAGAGGTAGAAAAATAGTCAAAACATGGAACAAGCAAAGTCAAAACCTATAATTCAGTCTTATGATCACTCTAGATCACTATCGTTCCTTAACATAGAACATCAAACAAGATATGCTCTATTTTACTCCTTGGCTACCTTGTACTTGATATATTTATTACACATGCTAAATTATAAAAATATGTATTATTGATTGTACTTTAGTGTAAATCTAAATATTGTCATTCATTTCTAATAGTTTATTAATTTGTGTGTTTTCTATGAAAATCCCCTAAAACCATAAAATATTTGGTGAACCCAAATTGACAACACAATTTTGGGATAGATTCTATATGATATCCACCTCCTCATATCCCTATTTGAGAGGTGGAACCTGAACACATACACTTTCTAGCTCCCCCTATGTGATATGATAGTCACATTGGAGGATATGTATCATATTTTATATATTCCTATTATAGGTGAGAGAGTTCAGGTTGCCAGAGATGGTAGCCCATGTTATATTCAATATTCTCACACATATTTCATTGGCCAGAGGGATCCAAACATAAAGCTGAGTAGTATGATTTGTTTGGACGACATTATCAAAGGTGATGTTCTGTAGTTACAAAAGTTTATGTGTTTTATTGGCATAATTAATAACATTAAAGGGTGGCATAGTGGGTATTTCATATCATATATACCAGTTAGTTCGACATATTGTGCTTGACCATATTATACCAAATTTGCAAACTTTTAGACATTACAAAAAATCATTAATTTTTTTCCTACATATATATATTATGCTAGATTATAGGTGATACTAAAATAATGTTATAAATTACTACCACCAATACTACCAACATACAAATTGGTCCCTACATTAAGCAAATTATCATCTTTCAATTTTGAGAGGAGAAAAATAGCACACATTATCTCCCTTCCTCTTAAAAGGGGGGGGGATATTAGTAGGGGCATGTTTAAAAACATGTTCTTCACAACCAATTATAATTTACACCTTCTCCTTTTTTAGTTGGGGCATGCTTTGGAAACATGCTCTCTACACTTGATCAATATTCAACATATCCAGATTTAGTGGAGGTAAGTTTCGACAATATGTCCCCTACATGAGTACTTATATAAATTTTGAATTATCTCTATATAGTGGGGGCATGTTATGTTAGCATGCTACCCACACTTTTTAAAAATTTAAAAATGGAAAAAACACATAGTTATATGATTCAAATTCACAGTTGTGGAAAAATTCCATACACTGGTAATATTATTATACATAGTTTCAACTTGAGAAATATTTAATGTGCATATGCTATGCAATGTGGGCCTAATATTTCAAAATCCAAATCAATTTTAGGTTTCAAAACTATTTTATGGACTATTACCATATCATAAACTTTTATGCATTGACACCCAAGTCAAACTATTACAAACTATATTGAGCCTTATGCATATGCAGTGGTTGGCTCTTTTTGGTTAGATTAGAGTGATTAAAACATCTGATCTCACCAAAATTTAGGGTGAGATTGATTATATCACTCATCCTATAATATATATATATATATATATATATATATATATATATATAGGATGAGTGATATAATCAATCTCACCCTAAATTTTGGTGATATATATATATATATTTTTGGACTCAAGTTTTGCTGGTTGGAAAATGATACTCTCGATGGTCTGAAGCATTACTCTTTTTATTCTAAGTCGGGGGCATGATCATCTCCCAACGCTCCATATTATAGGTACAACACCACCATGGTGCATCCCAATTGACTAATTGTAAGTCCATTCATCTTCCCATCCAGAAGATGGATGAGGTTGAAATCCCCTTGTCTACTTCTCCAGTTTCCAGTAGTCTAGAACCATTACTACATGACACATACATAGGTGTATTCTATCCATGCTCTTTATTTATGCTACTTTCTATTATTGCTTATATACATATTATATAAACTTATTACTTTGTGTCATGCTCTTTGTTTTAGGTAATGCTCAAATGAAGGATCCAAAGAAGCTCAAACAATGACAAGCTATGTTTTCCACACCATAATATACATTTTATTTTCCTTTAAAATAATAATCTTAGTTTTTATGCATTACTATATTAAGGGGCTGGGTGAGGATCAGAAATGTAAACACCCCTATTTGGTAAAAGTATAATTTAGTAGCATATTTTTATAGCCTCTTTTCATGTATGCATCTCTTGATTAAGGATTAGATATCTAGTGATGCAGTCTTTTATATACCTCTTCAATTCCATTTTATTTCACTTGATTTACCCACCCCTTGGGCCTATATGTTATGTTATTTATATTCATTTGATGTATGCTGAGGATACCTACCTATTGTTTCCTATTTTTTGTATGTTTCTATCCCATGGATGCTTGCATCCATTTTGGACACTAGCATTGATGCTAGTGTCCAACTATGATGCAAGTGTTCAGGCTTATTTTTTATTTTTTATGTATCTTTCACTTTTGTGATCATTTTTTTAACCCTATTTTCCCATCCTATTGTCAAATTTTCATGTGTCACTAGATCCTAATCCAAAATCAAGAGGTCCCTATATATACAAAGGCTATAGTCTAATTACACTACCTAGTAATTTGATTTGGCAATTATCAAATTAGAAAGTATTATATATTTAAAGCCATAAAACTATATTAAAATACTAAATTGAATATATGAATCATTCAAAAAGGTCAAAATATAATATTACATCACTTGTACCAAGGTTTATTAGGAGAAATAGTATATAGTTTCACCGTTACAATTCCACACATCTACCTAGGAGAGAGAACTACATGCAAGTCTAAGGCCCGTTATGGGGTATTGGATATATAGGAAACACTTAGCAATAAATGGGGTTGCTAGGGTTAGCTCAACTCATGTGTTATTCTTTTTTTACCAAGTTACAAGAGGTCTAATGTAAAAGAACTAGGGCTTTACTTATTAGATGAATTTGGCACATAGGTAAGTATAATTTGAGGCATATGTCAATTACATAGGTAATAACATAGGTCTAGTGTGAATTTGGATCCATTATTATGGGTATTTTTGACTAGACACTTGCATCAAAGGTGGACACCTGCATCGATGCTACTGTCCCTATTCAATGCAACCATCCAATGGGTAAAAATGGTCAAAATGTAGAACAATCAAAGTCAAAATTCTAATGCAACTTTGTGATGACTCTAGATCATAATCATACCTCAGAATAAAACATAAAATAATTTATGCTCTATTTTACCCCTTGGCTACCTTGTACTTGTTGTATTTATTGCACATGCTATATTAGGAAAATATATATTATTGACTATACTTTAGTTTAAATCTAAATATTTTCATTCCTTTCAAACAATTTATCAATTTGTGTGTTTTATATGAAAATCCTCTAAAACCATAAAACACCTTTCATCTGGACTAGTATTAGTTGGCCAATATGAATGCGACAGTGATTACTACAAATCCATAGCTCCTTTACTAGTACAAAGATAAATAAATTCATATTCTACATGATGGATATAATGATAAATCATATAAACACATTTCAACACTAAATTACCAAAAAATATCAAATCATTGGCAATGATAAATCATAAATGATGGTGGCAATCAAAGGAAAAAAGAGGTCCATCAGGCAGTCCCTTATCCTCCAAATGGGAGGAATCATCTCCTTTCACTCCAATTAAACTTAAAAAATTCCCAAAAAATAATAAAAAAATAAATATTAAAATAATAATAATTAAATATTCAAGAAAATATAAAAACATTCAAATACATTCAAAAATACAAAAATATTCAAAATTCACATGTTTATTAGCTCCTTGGCATTTATGTTATTTATTTTATGTTACTAGATAGCATATCATTTATATAAACATATATTTCATGCGTACTTGAGTGTGATACGTGCACACATTTAAACCCATGATACTTGCACATATATATGCTGGACATTTCCTCTTCCCACGTGGCATACTATGTTGGGGGCATTTGTTTCTTTGATCACAATTGATACATGCTACATTAATTTATGATTATTTATACATTATCATGTTGAACTTATATATTAACCCTTACACATGCCTATACTCATGCTTACATATTTCACAATGTACTTGATATATATACATATACTAGTATGATATACTTATGTTGGTTACTTATACTTATTTATTCATATTGTCATTTCTTTGAGTGTCTTTTTCTTACTTTCTATTGTCCTACTTTTGAAACATTTGAATATGTTCCTTTCTTATTGTCCCCCATGCCACTATATGTTTCTTTGTTTTTCTATATGGACATTTAAATGTCATTCATTCGAATGAGTGAAATTTAAATATGCCCCTTGTTTACGGTCTCCTTAGACCCCTTTTGTGTGACATTGAGTGATCCTGCATGTGTGCTTGATTATCTTTTAAGTTTGTACAGTTACTTTCTATATGTTACCATGATACATATCATGCATCTTAGGGATTATTGTGATCACATATTGTGAGCTTTATTGAGATAAATACTTAGACATACTACTCTTATATTCTACATGAATCATACACATATCATATAATTATCTTATCTTTTTGAGGTAAGGTAACTACCAGATTCTATTTCACTCACCTCAAAAGGGGGGGGCATATTACTGGGGGTATGTCATAGAGACATGACCTCCACACTTATAAAATTCTTAAATTTTTTAGAATTTCATTATAGTTTACATGATTTAGATATACACTTGGGTTAGAATCCTATATATTGCACCGATTTTTATAAATTTGGGATAAAGTTTCTCATATTTGTAACATATATTATACATAGTTATAGAGCATATATTACATTTATTTAGATACTTCAATTTGAGACACATTAGACATGCATATGCTAGACAAGTGCACCAAAAATTGTAAATATATATTCAAACTTATTCAAACATATTTACTAAGAAGCACCATTTTCATCAGGAAGCATCATTTTGAGTCTTTTATGTTTGCACTAGTTTTTTCCCTTTAGTAGTGTGGTTGAGATTCAATACCCTCAACAATCTCACACTACTTACATTTTTAAGGTCGAGTTGGTTATACCAGTTGACTTGGATTTTATTATACTATCACTTGAGTTTTGTGATTGAGATGTTATAATCTTAATGGTTGTGTCACAACTCACTCTTGCACTGAATATAATTACCTTCCAATATCCTTATTTTAATCTCCAAGGTTCATTTTTGAACCTCTTTCAACTCCAATGTTTCACAAGGAAGCATATTTACCAAGTCAAAATCACAAGGGGCAACATAGTTGCATTGACACACATGTGAACTTGATTTCTTTATTTTCAAGCATTTCAATTAATTCAAATTTTAGAATACATACACTAATTTATACTATAACATGTTTTTCATTATAGGTCATACACCAACAAAACACTCAAAGTGGGATCAATCAAATTACCCAAGTACACATCTCTTTCCTTTAAACTAGTAATTTCATCCTTATGCATTACTAGATTAAAATGAGGGGCAAATGTAGATATTAAAATATGATTTATATAGCATCTTAGTCTTGTATACTTGACAGATACCTCTTAGGGCTCTACCCTTCAGTTATAGATATCCTTGCTACGCAAAGGCTCACATTCGCCATCTCACTATGCCTAATTTCTTATCTTATGGTATGACCCTATCATTTATGATGACCTAGATCTCCTTCACTATACAAAAAGCTTAAAACCTGATATATATTTTTCACTATCAGTTTCATGTTCTTTGTAACTTCATATCCTGCCATAAACTTGTGTCCCATATAGGGACAGTTGCATTGATGCAAGTGTCTAGTTTCTTATAAAGTGTCCAGTCCTCAGAAGTTATCTAATTTGAAAATCTTTTTGAATCTTATTGGGCAGACCAATTATTTTATTTAATCCTACCATGAGATATTTTCAAAAGGTGTAGTATAAATACAAATCGAAGCCTACTCATTAATCATCTAGGAAATACCAAACACACACCTATTCAAGCTCAATCAATCAATTACACAACTGAGTCCTACTTCCCTATTTCTATATTAATCAAATGAATAGTCATATTACAGGTCTGAAACACTCAAAGAATAACTCATGATGAGTATTTGTCAAGTTACAAGCTAGATCATTGCATGCCCTTGAATGCACACATAATCCAACACCTACAAGATAACTACATATGTCTAAAGCCCTCCTTAGAGTATTGGATATGTAGGAAATGCTCATTAACAAAGAGGTCATAGAGGTCAGCCCGACACCATGAGCCCACTAACTTATTTTTGATAAGGTATAAAGACCTAAGTTAAAGAGATAGAGTTTGATCCATACACAATCATCGACAACCTATGCATGGGAATAAAAGACATCAACATATAGGTGATAAAAAAACCCAAAAAAATCCTAGTGGTCCCTTCAAAATAAAGTGAATATTACATATAGGAAATGTGTGTCGAGACCAGGTTAAAAACATTGACACAAGTTTCCACAAGTTGACACAAGTGTTTAGGCCTTTAGAAATAATATTTCTAGAATCTGATGACTAGATCCTGATCTTGTCCCTACTTGTTTCCACCTATGTAGTTCTTAGATCTTCCTATGCATTTGTAGATAAGATAAGTTCATCTCTTTTTCGTGTTTATGCAATCAAATTACTATTTTGAGTGCACTTTCTATATTTAGCATAATTCAACACTTTAATTTAGAATATTCATTTATATGAGTTTTCAATTAATTACCCTATGCTATAATATTTTTATTCATCCATGTGCATAGGTTATTTGACCCATTTAACCCTTAACACCACATATCCAAAAAGGGTTAAACAACCATTCATTAAAATTAATATATATGGTAATATATTTAAAATAATATATGATAGTATTTTTAATAATATCTAATGTACGATACTATCTAAAAAATACTATCATTACTCCTCACCATCACCAATTATCTATTGATAAAGTTCATCATGAAACATAACATCTCCTCCCCACATGGCCCATTGCCATGCCATATGAAAAAACACACAATGTCATTTTTCACTATCACCTCCACCAAAAATATAAGATTATTGTTGCTTAACCCTTCATGCAAAAAAGGTGAGATAGGGTCAGTGGTCATTGAGAAGGCCATTGCTCAGATTCATCACGGTATCTTTTGATGCCATTTTTGAGTGGTTAGCAATTGGTGGGTTGAATGGTTGATAAGTGATTGACAACTGGTGCATTGAATGATTGGCAATAGATCGATAACCATCAATTATAAAAAATATAGTAAAACATATAGAACCCATGCAATTTCATACATAAAAGGATTAGTTTCACTATATCCCATTGATTCAAACATACCCCTAATCTTTGATATCAATGTCTCTTCCCTTTTATCATGCTTTAATGCATCAACACATGAAATTGAACAAAAAACATCAAATTAACTAAACATAGTTTTAGGTAATTGGGTAGTTTTTCATAGAATTTAAAAAAATTAGATTCACACTTGATAATTTTATAATAATTATTAGCAAATTTTTCCTATTAATTCAAAAATTCACCCACTTGTAAAAGATTATATTCCTTAACAACTTCCCTTCATACCCGATAAAATGATATTAGCGAATTAATCAATTCATCCTTCCAAGTTGCTGGAGGGCAATCTCATTTCACTATTATAGAATTTGAAACTAAAAATTAAGAAACAAATAACATACCCATATTTGTTTTCTAGCTCAGGAATAATACACTGTATACCATGCCATGCCAATTGCTTAGTCGAATCATGATAAATAAAAATGCTCACAGTGGAAATAAATATGAAGATGAAGACCCTAATTCTTTGAAATTCAAGCTATGGAATTTGATGTGCTTCATTTAATTCTTGGATTAAGGGGGTGAACTGAATTGTGAACTCTACTTTAGTTAAAATTTGATTGAGGATAAGTCACTCCCAATTGAGAAAAGCCTTATAGAAACCATGCTAGTGAAGAAATTAATTTTATAGCTATGTGTAATTGAAAAGTTTTGAGATTCAAGTTTTGGATCCATTTTGGACTTGAACACAGTTCCATGACTAAATAATAATGAAATAAATAATGGCCTCAAAAAGATGATAGTGATGATAAAGTCAATTTCTATAAAAATATTGAAAGAGCTAATAGAGTGCAATGCAAATGATAGATAAAGATTTGCTAACTACAAAACAAGTCTTGTGTTAACTGTAAATTATGTCATTTTTTGATACCCAATTGGTCAAGCAATCTCAATATCAGACTATGAAAAGATAAAGGTTGTTGTCAATCTATGGGTACCAACTTAAGAAAGTGGTGGTCAACAGAGTTGACTATCCATTTTTTAAACTGCCAAGACACCAAGTGCTCACAAACTCTTATCGACCACCTTGGGGCATTGAAATATCTTGCACGATCACATGGGAGATTGTCAGCTTAAACCTAGCCTACCTTACACAAAGAAGTCAACCCTATAAAGAAAGGCCCTGCCCTACAAAGAATAAATATTTGAAATTTTTATATGGGCTTTAGACAGTCCTTAAAATTTAGAAACAAATACTTGCAGGATCCAAAAGTTATGAATTTAAAATTATAATTATAATTAGTATTTAATGCCTCCCAGATATAGACCACTACACATTAATGAAATTATACACATTTTTATAAAGTATTTGAGGTTATTTAAGATCTCTAATTTTAAAAATTCATTAAAATTAAATGGTGGCTTTTAAAATGATTTTAAAAAATACTACAAAATTATGATAGAGACCACTACACATTAAAATTATTTTAAGAAGATTGAGATGAATTTTAAATAAAAAATGAAAAAAAGAAATGCAAACAACCCTTAGGGACCTAAGTGATTGCTAGCCATTTTGAAAACTTAAAGTGGAAATCAAATATATTTTTTTTTGAAATTGTATTACTTCAACAATATAGAATTTTATTCATAACATTTACAATTCAATTAACCTATTGAATGATAGGGTTCATAAATTAAATTAGAATGAATGTCACAATGTTTTGTAAACTCAAATAAATTACATTTTCTTTCTTTTTCTCAAAATTTCTAAATTGATATATTTACATGTTTATGGCTTTCAATAGTCAACCAAAATTACATTTAAAAAATATTAATAAAAATGATGAAAATTAGTTTTCAACTCCATGCTCCACTGCAACCCACAAGGCCATATCAAGGAAGGGCTTATCTCCCATCTATTAATTCCATGATTAAGAGATTTACCTAGGCATCCCCCAAGCCAAGGTCTTCTATCTTCAAACATAGGTAGTAATAAAAAGTTTCATGTAAGGTAAAAGGTCAGTAAGAAAAAATGGGAAGCACAACTATATAGCTTATCTTATTAATCTTTCCCTACAAGAAAGGGGATCCTACTACCCCAATCAAGAACACATGAAACCATTTCAGACACATAAATTCAAAGCATTTGAAGACACATGACAACCATAAGAGATATGAATATTTAACAAGACTCATGAATCATCCACGTGGATGAGAATTTCTACTCTTCACTCAATGGAAAGAAAGAATGAGGAATTTGGGATGCCTACCCTTATCCAAACCCTTCTCTTTTTCCATGGGGGGACTTTAGAAAATATTAGTTTTCCTATTATCTAAACCTCATTCAAATGAGTCACGTATGAAGAATCTAGAACTTTGTTCCCATGCTAAAACCCTACCAAAAAAGAGACACAACAAATCCACATGCTAAACCCATTTGAGAAGCATAATAATATGATTTTAAGTCAATAAAAGCCCTGTCAAAAATAACTAAAAGAAAATGAGGGGTTCAGGGCCAAAATAACATGGTGCCCAAAGGCCCAACCATGACAAACAAACAATCACAAAGGGGCGAACCAAATGGCCATGCTAACCCTTTGAAAAAACTCAAAAAAGAAGGGAACAAAATATTTTAAAATAAAATAATGGAAATACATTAATAGGTTTAGTGAGGTACCCTACCTTGGTTTCTCTATTTGATGATAAGCAAAAACTCCTTCAACTATGCTTTGCTACAAGAAATCCTTCTCTACTTCAAGCTTCTCCTCTTTCTCAAGCTCAAGCTCTACTCTAAAATTGAAAATAATGACAAAAATATTTCTACAAAGAAGGCTTTCCCTTCACTTATAGATAAAACACAAAACATAATGGTCAATGGGAAGGTGACACTTGTCCCATCTCATTGCTTTGCTCTTCCTCCAAAAGTCTTCCTATGTAATAACTTTTTTTACAAACCCATATGGGAAAGCATGTCTCACCCATACCCATTAATATCTCTTCCTTACTATATCAAAAAAATGACACATGATGTCTTAAAATATATTTTAAGGCTTCCAAAAAGGTCCAAGTCTCACCATTTGGTCAAAGGGATCTAAACACACCTTAAAATATCTATTTTCCACCTTATACTACCTTCAAAACTTTGCTATATTTTTCCATCCGAGTTTTGGCAAGTGGAAACTCAACTCCAATATTCACCTATTTGACTCACTATAATGTATAAATAAATCTTAAGGTATGGATAAAGGGTGTGAATCATGTTAGGTGGTCCAAAATACGAAAGATTCAAAACTAATTAATAAAACACACATCCAAGAATAGATTTTAATTAAAGGTATCATAAGAGAAATTAATCATTTAATACTGATGGTATACCCATGCTTAACATAGTCCTAGTTCCCTCACATGGTTTCTTAAAATACACACATCATTGTACATGTAAAATTGCTCTACCCTAGGATAGAAAAAGCAATTGCATATAACAATTTCACGTAACATGTATCAACACATAATGCATACATCAAAACATCTCAAAACACAACATCTCATAATGGCCATGAAGTACTATCATTGTGTCAACATTCATATATCCATATACTCAAATCACATGATAAGGAAATACTAGCTCTACTAGCAAAATTATACAATTATACATCTCAATGAGCAAAATGAAATTTTCGACAACTAGCATATGAATAATACTCAAGTAAGAAAAATAAGGGCATCATATACATAAAATCTACTGTCTCAGTAATAATATAAAACTAAACATCCCATGCCTCAAATAATAAATAGAGAACGTCACATCAAGACAAGTACACAATAATGAAAGGTCTAAGAATAACGTAGAGAAAATTGGGTTTAAAATATTAACTACAATAAGGACTCACAGGGGTATTAATATTCTATGATGGTGGCCTTAATGTGAGAAAATGGTGGTGGAATTGAAGGGTAGAGATTATTAATATTAATTTTCAAGTATTTTTCATTGCAAAACTTTAGAAACAAGTTAAATATTAATATAAAAATAGAACATTTTGGATTAAGGAGTAGAGAAATATTTCAGGACTATGAAATGATCACCAATTAAAAATAAATTGAAATTTAAACATATATTAATATATAAAGTGGATGTGGTTGCATATTACAAAGTGTAAACCCTAAGCTCAAAATATTAATCTAGGTGACCACCAAATTAATTGCATTCAATATGGATGGACAATAATTATAAGAAGTGGAGACAATATATTTATTGTAACAAGGATTGATAGGTGCATTAATAATTTCTGACAATGGTCTTAATGTGTGAAAAAATAACAAACTTAAGGGGTAGAGATTATTAAAACTATATGAAAATATTTTTCATTGCAAAACTTTATAAACAAGTTCAATATTAAAATAAAAATGAAATATTCTAGAATAAGGAGTAAAGGAACATTCCATGACTATGAAATGATCACCATTTAAATCCAAAAATGAAGCTTCAATCTTAGATTATAATATAAAGTGGACATGGTTGCATATTAAAAAATATGAACCCTAAGTTTAAACTATTAATCCAGGTGACCCCCAAATTAATGACATTCAATATGATGGGGAAATTATTATAGGGAGTGACAAAAATATATTTATTGCAACAAGAATTGACATGGGCATTAATATTCTTTGATGGTGGACTTAATGTGAGATAATGACCACTTACTTAAAGGGTGGATATTGTTAAAAAAATATGAAAAAAAAATTAATTCTAAAAATTTAGAAACAAGTTAAATAGTAAAATAAAATAGAATATTCCAAAATAAGGAGTAAAAGAATATTTTAAATTTTTTGAGTATTAAACTTTATAGTTGCTAAAGTTATATACCTTGACATATCACTATGGATTGATGAATGGGTCCATATAATATAAATATTGTGGATATAAATGTTTTTGATGATCACAATAGTAATGACCCAATGTAATTTTTTATGGCCTCATTTATGAGTAGATCATTATAGATTTAAATAGTCTCGACACTAATCACTTTTTATTCCTTATGTATATAGATGATATTTTGTGATTATGTAGCACCTCGGTCTTGTACACTTGGAAAACTCAGACCTTGGATATTATTCTTAGTTATACACATGCTTTATTTACGCAAGCTTCACATCTACTCTATCTTGTGCCCATTGACCTATCTCTTAGTTTGACTAATATTATATTGATGAAATAAACATCCCATCTTGCCTAGAATGCTTAAAATGTACTTATCATACACCTCTGCAAGTTTTGAGCCTATACCTACTTTCCTTCTCCCTGGAAACTAATGTCTGAGATAGATAGTATTGTTGATGTTACTATCCTAATGATCCGGGCAACAATTTAGGCGACAATTCGGGTGACAGTTCCACCCCAATTGATGACGGAACTTCCGGGAGCCATAACTTTTGCACCGTAGCTCCAATTGACTCACCATTTGAACCGTTAGAAAGATAAGAATGAGGAGAACTTCATGAGATAGAATTGAGATTTTATCAATGAGGTTTGGCCCCTAAAAACCCAATGGAAGTGCCCCAAATTTTAATTTTAGTAGTGCAGTCTAAAAATAGTAAGTTTTTAAAAATAGTAATTCCTCAAATTCTGTATTGTTTTAAATCTTAGAAGTCAAACCACTTAATCTCCCTCGATATTGGTGACCTTCCACATCCTCCCCATGCTTTAAAAATGTGTATAAATGAAGAGGTAACCTGAAATGTGAAGATAGACATCTCTTCCCAGAGATAAGCATATATTTGTATTGTGATCTTGAGTAATACTAAATCTCTTCTTAGAGAATTCATTGTTACTATGTTATTTCTATGTTATTGAAATATTTATCAACCAGAAATTTTGAGTTTTAGATCAATGGTATCAGAGCGGTTTGTCTTGAGAGTGTATGATCCCAAGGATGAGGTCAGGCTACAAGAAGCTTGGGTGGGAAACAACAGAGCTTCCAAATTTTCCACCTGTTCGCTCCAAACGACTTCAAATGGTAGACAACACTGAGACATTTGATCCTTTCAAGGAAATGGTGAATGAAGCCCTCCAACAACAACAAGCACAGATGCTACAACAATTTGCCCAAATTCTTCAAACACTTTTGATGGGAAATTTTGGCTCCGTAGCTACACTTCTTGGCTCCTCATCCAGGGAACGTCCTTTTAGTGCCCCAACACCCTTCAAGATTTAGGTAAATTTTGATATTCCTACATTTGAAGGCAAAATCAATGCTGATGTAGTAGAAAAATGGTTGGATCAGCTGTCTTCCTACTTCTCTGTAAATAAGTTCACCGATGGAGAAAAGATTACTTTTGCTCTTTTGAAATCATCATTGCCCATGAAAAATTGGTGGGAATTGTACAAAAAGAGCTTCATTACAGATGACATTGGCCTTGAGGTGGAACCTACTTGGGATGATTTTGTGGAAGCGATGAAAGAAGAATACTATCTCATCAAAGCATATGATGATCTGTACATATAGTGGAAATAACTTCGCCAAGGTAAGGACCAATTTGTTCAAGATTACACAGACACTTTTCATTCTTTATCTGTAAGATTGGGCATTTAAGAAAGTGAGAAACATAAGACTCTCAAATATCATGGTGGACTACTATAGTACATACGGGGGAAATGGAACTCTTCAATTTGGAAACCCTCAGTGAGGCATACAATTTTGCAATGAAGATTGAACAGAAGCATGGCAGAAAGAATATGAAGAGTCAACCCTCAAAATGGAAAAGTGACAAGGAAGGTCAAACACGAGGCCAAAAATGGAAGCAAAAGGAGTTTCATGATAAGAAATCCCAAAAGGGGAAGGCTAGAAAATGGTGTGATTACCACAAAATTAGAACTCACTCCAAAGAAGAATGTCAAGCCATCAAGTCATTGCTTTCTAAGTCACAATACTCGACATCAACTACTCTGCCTCATACACAACCCAAAGTCAAAGAGGATGAAGAAGAAATTGTAGATGCTGAACCTGACACCATCGTCGCTTCATCATAGACCCATGAGGAAAGACCAGATGACAACGAAAGATTGTTTCACTCCAAATTATAGGTAAAAGGTAAGCCTCTGCATTTCATTCTTGATAGTGGGAGTCAAAAGAATTTAATCTCTGATTAAGTTGTGAAAATTCTAAATCTATCCATGAAGCCTCATCCAAAGCCCTACAGTATTGGATGGTTGAACCCAAGGAGAGACCTCTATGTCACCCATCAGTGTCTTCTTTCATATGCTATAAAACCATTCGAAGATGAAGTCTTGTGTGAAGTGGTCAATCTAGATGTTTGTGATGTACTCCTGGGTTAGCTGTTCATGTATGAGTGACATGGCATCTATGAATCATGAACTCGAAGGATCACCCTCACTCTTGGAACACGATGCTATAGGGTACTAGAGGTACCACCTCTCACATCTGTCTCCCTGATCAGTGCTAAGCAATGCAAGAGATTGGTGGAGAAGACAAAGCAATTTGTTTTCATGGTGGTCAAACCATAGAAATCCAAGAAGGTTGATGTTGTAGTCCTGAATACACAATCAACACAACAAAAAAAGTAGATAGGATGAATCATAGGAGAATATGATGACTTATTCAAGTCACCCATAGGAGTTCCACTGCATTACCAGGTAAAACATTCTATCGATTTGATCCCAGGATCACCTTTGCCTAACAGTCCTATGTATTGCAGATCAGTTTTGGAGAATGATGAGATAAAAAGACAGATTCAAGAATTGATCCAAAAGGGTCACATCGGGCCAAGCTCTTCACCTTGAGGTAGCCCAATTGTCTTGGCACCGAAGAAAGATGGAACATGGAGGCTTTTCATTGACTACCGAGCCTTGAATAAAATCTCTGTGAAGAATCGCTACCTTCTCCCCAGGATTGATGATCTGCTGGACCAGCTCTGTGGTGTAAAGTTCTTCACCAAAATTGATCTCAAATCTAGTTATCACCAAATTCCCATTGATCCCACTGATGTTTGGAAGACTGCATTCAAATCTAAGGAGGGGCTCTTTGAATGGTTAGTTATGCCTTTTGGCTTAACTAACGCAGCTACAACCTTCATGAGGATGATGGATGACATCCTATGACCCTTCACCAACTCATCTCAGATGACATACTCGTCTATAGCAAAACATGAGAAGAGCACTTGCAACATGTTTGTAAGGTGATTCAAACTCTTTGGGAACACAAGTTGTATGCAAATCTTGACAAATGCACATTTAGGATGACAACAATTCAGTACCTCGGGTATGTTGTGAATGAGGAAGGGGTTCATGTTGATCTAAAAAAGATTTAGGTTATTCAAGAATGGCCCACACCAAGGACCCTCTCAGAGCTTCATAGCTTTTTAGGTCTTGAAAATTTCTACCATAGGTTTGTTCTTGGATTTTCACATGTTGCTTGGTCACTAACCCAAGTGACTAAAGGAGGAGCTAAAGCTACATTTTAGTGGGCTGAAATACAACAAAGGGTATTTGAGAATTTGAAGAATAGACTCTACTCAGCCCCTATTCTTGCCTTCCCAGATTTGCATCAACCTTTTGAGTTGATGACAGATGCATTTGAATATGCCATGGGAGTTGTCATCATGCAACATGGCCATCCTATTGTATATCACAGTGAAACTTCCACTAACACAGTCAGGAAATATCCAACATAATGATAAGGGCTCTATGCCATTATGCAAGCCTGCAAACAATGGAAACACTACATCTTGGGGAAAGAGATGGTCATCCACACTAACCATAGACCATTGCTATTCATCTAGATGCAAAGCAAACTATGAAATGAGAGGCACCAAAAGTGGGCCACATATCTTCAAAAATTACACCTGATAATCAAACACAAAAAGGGAGCTCAAATACAGTTGTAGATTTTTTGAGCCACCCACCAATTACTACACTCACAATAGTTCTTGACTTGTGTGGACATGAGACTGCCACTTGGGGTGCTCTGTATGAAGTAGATCCTACCTTTGCTAATACATATCAAGCACTTAAAAAAGGTAAACATGTTTCTGACTTGTATTTGCAAGATAATGTCCTCTGTCATATGGGGCACATCTGTATTCTAGTTGCAGAGCAACAAAAGATGATATGGGAAGCACACTTCAGTAGGAAAGTTGGACACTTTGGTATCGAAAATAAATTCACAGTTCTTCAAAAACACTTCTACTGGCCCTATATGTGAAAGGATGTGGAAAGATATCTCAAATCTTACACCCCATGTGTGATAGCCAAGCTAACAAATAAGAAGCAAGGATTGTACACGCCATTGATAGAACCAACCAGGCCTTGGGAATTCATCTCAATGGATTTTCTCTTAGGTTTTCCCACTTCAAAACATGGTAAGGACTGCATTTTTGTGGTGGTTGATCATTTTTCAAAAATGGCTATCATGATTGCTTGTAAGAAAAATATATCTACTGAGGAAACTGTTTAACTATATTTTAGTCATGTATGGCTCCATTTTGGTCTCCCCAAGTCCATTATCTCAGATCAAGATAACAGGTTCCTGAGCATCTTTTGGTCCACTCTATGGAAGATGATAGATACTAAGCTGATGAAGTTCATAGCCTGCCATCCACATACTGATGGTTAGACAGAGGTGGTAAACCAATTGATTGTTCACATGATTCAGATGTATCACTCAAAACATCCATGCACATGGGATGAGGGACTTCTTTTCATACAACATGGATACAATCGGGCACTGCACAACTCGACCAAGCACAGTCCATTCCAAGTATGTTTTGGGTTCCAACCCATGGCACCAATTGATATAGCTATTCCATTTTACACCATGGAATACACACCTCATAGAAGATCTGAGGCAACAAAAGCAACAAAGTTTATTGAACAAATGCAACACATCTAGCAACAAGTTCATGACATCCTAGAGAAGATGAATCAAAAGTATAAGCAATGCCATGACAAACATAAGATTGCACACCATTTTGCTGTGGGTGACAAGGTTTGGTTGCAGCTTCAGAAGGAATGACTTGTAGGCCCACATAGAAAGATTCAACCTCTACGATATGGTCCCTACACCATCACCAGAAGAGTTGAAGAAAATACTTTTGAGTTGAACCTACCAGCTTACCTTGGTTTGCATCCAATATTCAATATGGAGCTCCTGAAACCATATCACCCACCTCTATTGGACACTTTAGTTGTAGTAAAACAACAAGACATTGATGAGCTTGATCCACATAGTTTTGCTCCAGTGGAAGAGATCAGATTGTGGATACCTGGATGAAGACAACAAGAGGATGCTCTATTCCACTTTATCAAGTGGTCAAAAGGGGCCAGCTTAGCTATTAAGGTGAGTGGCTCATAGAGAATCAAATCAAGAAACAACTACCACACCTGATGGGGAACATTGACGCAATGGGGACCATTAATTTTCAAGGAGGGAGGTGTTGGTCCCTAAAAATGTCACTCATTTTTGGAACAACATATGAGCTATCTTGGTCCTACATGACCAAATTTTTTATCTTCCCTTCTCAAAATTTGTTCTGAGCTTTCAAATTCCTCTTTTCTTTCAAGCTTTCTAGAAATCTATGGACTCTACAGGCTTGAATCTACAGACTCTGCAGGATTGAATCTACGGACTCTGTAGGCTTGGAACTACGAACTTCACAGATGGTTTCTATGGACTCCACAAATAGATGTCTACGGACTCTTTCAAGGTTAGAGAAAACTACGAACTTGGCTTCTACAGACTCTGCAGGCAGGCTCAAATCTACAGACTCTCAAGGTTAGTTTTTACGGACTCTGTAGGAAAGAAACGGGTTCAACACTAAGCTAAATAATGAAGAATGAATTGATTGAACCATTGAACCAAAGTTGGTTCAATCGGTAGGTTCAAGGGGCTTCCCTAAAGCCAAAGGAACAAGTGCCCTTGCAAGGGGTAGTAAGCAAAAATGGACAAAAGTTAGGAACCCCTTGGGAAAATGGCTAAGTCCAAAAGGCTAAAAGAATTCTCTCGAAAAGATTTTCTCAGAACAATGCTAAGGCAAAATTCTTTCAAACTTTTTGTCTGAAGGAATTCACCCTGAGAAAAAATTCGAAGAAACAGGAAAGAACGAATGGCCGAGTAACAAGAAACTTTCCTTCAGACATTTTGTCCGAAGGAAATCTTTCAAGATTTTTGCCCGACAAAAAAATGCTATCGAAGAAGTAAGAACCTGTTGGGGAAGTTAAGCCCGAAGGACAAGTACCCTTGCGGGGGGCACCTAATGTTAGAGAAATGACCGTTTTAAAAACCTGAAGGGACACCTTCCCTTCAGGACGTTCCGAAGGCTGAACAAAGACGTAGAAAGGAACTTCCACAGATTTAGACAAAAAGGGGCTTCAACAGATGAACCATTGAACCGTTGAACCAAAAGGTTCAATGGGTTCAAGGTTCAAAGGTTCAACCAAAGCTTAGAAAGATAAAGGAAGCAGTGTTTGAGTGAGACAGAATAAACCAATGAACTGATTAAACTTTAAATCGAAAGAGTTCAAAGTTTAATGGTTCAACATGGTTCAAAAATTCAAAGGCGGCCTCAGTCAAAGAAAAAGTGACACACAAGTGGTTCAACAGATAGTTCAACCAAGGGCCGAAGAAGCGATTGAACCAAGAAGCGATAGAATAAAAGAGACATAATGAACTAATGAACCGATGAACTTTCAGTGGTTCAACAGGTTCAAGGTTCAACTTGAATCAAGTGATTGACTGAAAAGAGAGCCTGAAGACTCAAAGAGAGAAGATTGATGCAAAGGACCAAAAATGTCTTTGAAGGAGTTATTTCCAGTAGGTGGAATAGTGGATCGAGTAGACTTCTGAGCGCACCAAACCAAAGACACGACCTATCTTCTTCCATGAAATAAAGACAAATATGCAAAGGAATAGACGGTCCATATTAAGGAGGAGACATATCAGATGAAGGGACATGCCATAGTTATGGCAGCGCACTGTTCTCAACATGGGCTCTCTAGAAAAAAATGGAGACGCATTGAAGATGCTGACTGTAGCATGGGCCGTCCCATGGAAGAAGGCACCAATCCTTGGGTAGTTGCTATAAGTTTGTATTTTATCTCATTTTTAAGGGAGACTTCCATTTTACAAGAGTGAAACTCTGCTAATTTTGAAAGAAGAAGAATGAGACTTTGAGCTCAGGTTGTAATTTCATTTTCATTTTTATCTGAATGAGAAAACAAGTTTTTCATAGACTTTGTGCTATTATGACTTGTGTCATTTTAGAAGATCATTCTTACGTCTGTCTTCTGAAGGTGTCCTTATTCATTTAATTTGGTAAGTAGAATTAGTGAAGGTAATAGGGAAGTGTCCTAAAACCAACTGTGGGAAGACTTTGTGCTTTCACAATTGCTTTCAGTCTATGTTTTTCTTTCCTTTTTGTGTTAAGGATTCTAGGGTGACTTTGTGCCCCCATTATCTTTTGTGATATACTCTTTGGGCAGTTGAGGTGGAAACTTTGCATTTTGCTTCATCCTGCTGTTACTACGCCCTCTGGTTAACTGGTTTCTTATCTTACTACCTGAAAGAAAATCCTACTATTTCTTGCAAGAACACTTCTGAAAGATGTGCCTTCAGTGTTTACACTAGGATTTCTCCTTTTTTGTGTGCATTATCTCTGAAACAAGAGAGATGGATGGTTTATCCCACCCCTGTGTCTTACTTTCTACTTATTTATATTGTATATAGCTCCTACGTATCTATAGGGAACCTCCCCTTGATGAGAGGAGAGATTTATATCCGGTTGATGTAGTAAAGCTGCACACCTGGCCGACCAATCTTTCTACTGTGGTTGATCAGACCTATTTTGTTGATCAGTATGCTGATTGACAAAATATTGACCCAATAGTTTTTGGTGACTCCACTGGGGAAGAGCACATAGTTTGAAGTCTCAAAATTTCTAAAGCAGATCTTGCTCTTTTCCATTTTTTGTTCTATAATCTGGCAACTCCATATTATACCAGAGGCTAGAAATCTCAAGGTGTTGTTGACCCTACTTTTGAGTTGGTGCAACAGAGTAATTTTGAGTTGTTTCCTCCACAACCTCACCTTAGATGAACTAGGAGTCTTCCTCCTAGCCCTATCAGGCCACCAATACAAGGCAGAGCTTTTTTTTCTGCTACTAGCTGAGCTTTACCTATCCACGCTCCACCTGGATTAGTGATCTCACTTTTGCATAATCAAATCATGGCTCAAGGCCCCTGGGGTAATTCTTTCGATCCCCTGAACTTGACTCCACCTCTGCATGAGCTTCCACATAGTTCAAGGAAGAATTTCCCTAAATTCTTTGGCAATGGGAAGGTTCATCTTGATGAACACATTACAGCTTTCAGCATAGCCTATGGTGTAATAGGGGTAGAATTTGAAGACATAACAGTTAGGCTATTCATGGAGACACTACAAGGTGCTACTGCAGATTGGGTCTACCACCTGCAGGCTGGATCAGTGACTAACTGGGACACTCTGAAAGACAAATTTGAAGCCAGCTTCAAGCCTATAGAAGATGCACATGCCTTGCTGGCCCAACTCACTCAGATGAAGAAAGAGCCCCATGAGCCTATGAGGGATTTTATTGTCAGGTTTGACAAGCTGAGGCACATGATTCTCATGGTCACCCAGCTAATGCCTCAAAACCTCAAATGCCTCTTCATCAACTCACAACTGCCTGAAGTGGGTTTCTTGATGAGATGGGCCATACACATAGACCTTACCACTGCTCAGGACTTGGCTACTGAGGTAGAAGATGACCTTATCTTGGTAGGAAAGATAAGGAGAGACCCTAATAAAGGTAAATCCTCTTCATCTTTTGAGTATTCACCTGCAGTCACCACTGACCCAATGGTACAAAAGCTAGCTCTCAAAAAGCAAATGGCACAAGGGATGTCATTGGCTCCTGCATACAGAGATATGCCCAAGAGGACATTTCAGAATCAGGCGTACCAAGGTAATGCTGCCAGGAATCAGGGACAGCAAAATCACCTTCCTCCTCCATAGAGAAACCTTGCCCTTGAAGTGCCTCCAAATAACTCAGTAGTTGGATATCTTGAAGCTCAAGCGGATTTCTCACTCCAACCTGAATTGAATCTTGAAGATGATGTTAATATCTTCACTGAGAAAGAAGAAGAATTAGCTGATGACTCCCATATTAGTTTCTTGAACTATCAAGATGAACCTAGAAGTGAAGGCAATGCAGCTGAGGGGTCATATGTTGTATTCACTCAGTCTAAGAATCAATCAGCTCAACAAGCTGATAAGGAGAAAGTAGAAGAGCGACCTCAACCAACAGTTTCAATTGCTAAGTAGGGATCCACTCTTCCTTTCCAGCCAAAGGACCCGGTAATTTCAAGAAAGGTAAGTACCCCAAATGCCCCTACGCCTTCTACTTCAATTTCATAGTCTAGTCCTCCCCCTTTCAAAAATCAAAAGGATGAACTCTCATCCTCTGCTCCTAGCTCATTCCAGACATTTGATATCATTGACCATATAAAGAGAACCAAAATTCAAATGTCTAAATTTGAATTTTCAGAGTCCCATTCTGAGCAATTAGACAGACTGGTTCAATGTGTTAAAAACTAGAACATCCCTATTGAGCGAGCAATTCCCAAAGTGACACATGATGCTGCCAAGAATGCACCCACCAGGGACAACCTTCTCACCACTCCCCCTTCTGCTCCTGACATGACTGAACCTTTTTATGTCTCATTGCTGATAAATGGAAGTCAGTTGAATAATTGCATCATTGATTCTAGAGCTTCAGACAATGTCATGCCTGCTAAAGTGGTCGAATCCCTTGATTTCACATTGACCAAAACTTTTGGTAGATGCTTCTCCATGGAGAACAAGCAAGTGCCTTTGCTGGGATAAATTAAAGATGCCTAATTTGCATTTGCTGCATTTTCAGACAAAAGAATCAAGATGACTGTCTTGGTAGTAGATGTTCCAGCATCATATGGCATCCTTCTCAGGCAAAATCTCTGTAGGGATGTTGGTGGTGAATTAAACATGGATTTATCAGAGGCGAGGACTCCAGTCAAAGGTTTTATGAAGAGGCTGCTCCTTGAGAAGGAAGTGAAATATGTGGTTACCCGGACTTCAACACCTGAAGCTCAAATTCTGTTTGAGTCTTCAGGGATGGGTAACTACTTTTTGTACACAGATAGAGTTCATGAGACATCTGATGAAGCTCTTGCAGATGACAGCCTAGAAATGCATTTAACTAGAATAGCAAAGGAATTGGCTGAGCACAAGGCAAGTGTGGAAGTATCTCCACCCCCAGATGAAGAATAATCTAAAAGGAAATCAATGTCAAATGAGGTATGGATTCTTGAATTTGATGGCAGTTGCTCTTCCACTAGTTCAGGAGCTGGGGTTGTGTTAATATCTCCTCAAAGAGATATTTTTACCTCATCTTATAAATTATAATTCAACAACATGAATAACACAACTGAATATGAGTCTCTACTGCTTGGATTGAGAGCCACTCGAGACAAAGGCATCAAGCTCCTTCATGCTAAAAGAGATGCTGAACTAGTGGTTTGTCAGGTAAGGAACCTGTACCAAACCAAGAATGAAAGATTGTGTCATTACCGTAATCTAGTCTGGGACCAACTTGAAGACTTTGATGCTTTTAGCATCTCTATAGTTACCAGAGAATTGAATGACCGGGTGGATGCATTGGTTGTTTTAGCTACTCTCTTGGTCCCCCACCTAGATTTCAAAGGAGACAAGTACATGATTGAGCTGGTCTTTCAGCCAAGTGTACCTAACAATGCCAGTCATTGGCAAGTATTTAATAATGACAGCCAAATCATTGCCTTCTTGGAGGAAAAATATAGCTTTGAGCGGCTACATTTTGAAGGCATTGAACCTCAAAAATGTGAAACAACTCCTGAATCAAATGCAGACACAAGTGAGGAGTTCTTGCAACTAAAAGGTAATAAGATTCTCAAAGTCCTAGTTTCCCTTGAGAAGCTATTTGATAATCATGATAGATTCATCAGACAATAACCAATGGATTCAAGCTCATCTCAAGAGTTTGATCAAATAAATCTGGGAACCAAGGAAGACCCCAAGATGGTTAACATTGGGAAATGTTGTACTCCTACAGAGTGTTTCAAGTTCACCTCTTTGCTCAATGAATACATGGATGTCCTAGCATACTCCTATGTTGACCTAAAATCACTTCAGCCTGACGAAATTCGACACATCTCTCTCAAGGCTGATTCAACACCTTATTGGCAAAAGACCAGGCATTATAATCCAAAAATATCAAGTACTATTTTATTTGAGATACAAAAAATGCTAAATACCAAGATAATCTTCCCAATCCATCATTCCACATGGATTGCCAATATAGTGCCTGTAAGAAAGAAGAATGGTGAGATTCACCTTTATGTGGATTTTAGGAATTTGAATCAGGCATCCTTGAAGGATAATTATCCTTTGCCAATCATGGATCAAGTGCTGCAGATAGTGATAGGTTCAGAAATATTATCAATGCTAGATGGATTCTCAGGATATAATCAAGTTGAAGTTGGTGAAGCAGACCAGCATAAGACTGCTTTCACCATGCCCTGGGGTAGGTTTACATATAGAAGAATGCCTTTTGGCTTGATAAATGCTGGCACCACCTTCCAAAGAGTAATGGACCTTGTCTTCAAGGATGAGATGGGTAAGTTCATCATAGTTTATTTTGATGACTTGACTGTCTTCTTTAAGCATCGCCTAGATCATGTGAGCCATTTGCAGCAAGTGCTGGAACGCTACCGCCAGAATGACATTTCTTTAAATCTCAAGAAGTCAATTTTTAGAGTAACAGAGGGGAAACTTCTCAGACACATGTTGTCCAAAGGAGGCATAAGGATTGACTCAGACAACATCAAGTCTATCCAAGAACTTTCCTTGCCCACAAGCAAGACTGTTGTTCACTCTTTCTTTAGAAAGGTTAATTTCTTACGAAGATTCATCCCCAAATTTGCTGAGAAAACTAGGCACATTGTAAACATGATGAAGGGAAAGGCCACCTTCAACTGGACTGAAGAAGGCAAGTCAGCTTTTGAGGATATCAAGACTACCATTGCCCATGCTTCAGTTCTGGCTTATCCAGACTATAGCAAAGAGTTCACCATTTACAACTATGCTTCAGAACATACACTTTCAACAATTCTAGTTCAATAGAATAAAGAAGGTATGAAATCTCTCATTTCTTTCATGAGCTATCCCCTCAAATATCATGAGCTGAAGTACTCAAATATGGAGAAGCACGCTTATGCAGTGGTGAAGGCCGTCAAACATTTTCGTTTCTACATCCTTAATTCTCGAGTTACTGCCTTGGTCCTTGACACCACAGTGAAACCTATACTGACTCAGCAGGAGTTTGGGATGAAAAGAGGTAATTAGGTTACAAGGATCCAGGAGTTTGATCTGATCATCAAGCCAAAAAAGCTAGTACATGGAAAGGGTCTATGCCAACTAATTGTTGATAACAAGCTAAGAGGAACAGAGCATGAAGAACCAGAAGTGAGTGACACACTAACAATCCTCTTTGTCTCCACCACAGATGAGTGGTATTTAGGTATTGCTCATTTCCTTACTTATGGTGAATGTCCTGCTCACCTATCTTATAAAGAAAGGAGGACAATCAAGCTGAAAGCTGCTAATTTTGTCCTCTGGGACAATGGCCTATACAAGAGGAGCCTTGATGGAACGTTCCTTCGCTGTGTGGACAAGGAGCAGCAAAGTTGACTTCTAATGTCCTTCCATAATTCAGCCTATGGAGGACATTTTTTGCCCCTGTGATTGCCCATAAGATCCTACGAGCCAGGTATTATTGGCCAACTCTCTTTCAAGATGCATACAAGTGGGTCAGGGGATGTGAACTGTGCCAACAGTTTGTTGGAAGGCCCAAACTAGCTGCCCTACCCCTCGAACTAGTGATCATAAAGGAGCCATTCCAGCAATGGGGAATTGATTTTATTGGAGCTGTAAACCCATCATCAAGTGTTGGACATGACTATGTCCTCACAGCAACAGACTACTTCACCAAATGGGTGGAAGCAGTTCCAACCAAACATGCTACTTCAGAAGTAGTATGCAATTTCCTCAAAGAGAACATCATGTCTATGTTTAGGGTCCCAGTCAAAATTATCACTGATAATGCAACCTATTTCAATTCTCAAGAGATTACTCAATTCTGTTTCTACTATGGAATTACACTCTCCCACTCCTTTGATTACTTTCCACAAGGGAATGGACAGGCTGAGTCAAACAATAAAAATTTGGTGACTATCATCAAAAAGTTGGTGGATGACAACCAAAGGACTTGGCATAAGGCATTGGTTGATGCTTTGTGGGTAGACAAAATTACACCAAAGAGAGCAATTGGTATTTCTCCCTTCCAACTTCTGTATGGTGCCAATTTTGAGATACCAATCACCTTAGAATTGCCAGCATTGAAATTGGCTAAGGCGATTGAAGATCAAACATATGGGAGCTCACTTGAGAAGAGGATCATGTGCCTTGCTGAGCTGAATGAGCAGAGAATTGCAGTGGTGGATAAAATTTCTGCCCATCAAAGTCTGGTGAAGAAGCTCTTCGACCAGAAAGTAAAAAATTGTGATTTCTAGATTGGAGATCAAGTCCTGCTACGGGATAAGAGAAGAGAACCAAAGAGAATGCACATAAAGTTTGATTCCCTGTGGAGGGGATCTTTTGCTATTCATCAGCTCAATAGTAAAAATAGTTTTCTGTTGAAGTATCAAGATGGCACTCTCTTCTCTCTGCCTCACAATGGGCAACATCTGAAGCACTCCAACTCTTGAAGTATCGGATGAGTTCCCCTGTACATATGTATATTTGTATAGTATTTTGCTTTGTTTTATTCATTTCCATTTCATTTTTGGAACCTTTCTTTTTGGGTAGCTCGACTCCATAGCCCAATGGCACACTTCAAGTCACTGGAGATTGTGGTTTCTACTCCCCTCAGCTGTGTTTCAAGTTTTCACCTGAAAGAAGTTCCCCAACTGGAGCCAGCTGTTGGTCCCCAAAAATGTCACTCATTTTTGGAACAACATATGAGCTATCTTGGTCCTACAGGACCAAAATTTCTCTCTTCCCTTCTCAAAATTTATTCTGAGCTTTTAAATTCCTCTTTTTTTCAAGCTTTCTAGGAATCTACAGACTCTGCAGGCTTGAATCTATGGACTGTACAGGCTTGAATCTACGGACTCTGCAGGCTTGAAACTACGAACTTCACAAATGGTTTCTATGGACTCCACAAACAGATGTCTATGGACTCTTTTAAGGTTAGAGAAAACTATGAACTTGGCTTCTACGGACTCTGCAGGCAGGCTCAAATCTATGAACTCTCAAGGTTAGTTTCTATGGACTCTGCAGGAAAGAAATGAGTTCAACACTTAGCCAAATAACAAAGAATGAATCGATTGAACCATTGAACTGTTTAACCAAAGTTGGTTCAATCGGTAGGTTCAAGGGGTTACCCCAAAGCCAAAGGAACAAGTGCCCTTGCGAGGGGTAGTAAGCAAAAATGGACAAAAGTTAAGAACCCCTCAAGAAAATGGCTAAGTCCAAAATGCTGAAAGAATTCTCTCAGGAAGATTTTCTCAGAAAAATTCTAAGGTAAAATTCCTTCAGACTTTTTGTCCAAAGGAATTCACCCAGAGAAAAAGTCTGAAGAAACAGGAAAGAACAAATGGCCGAGTAACAAGAAACTTTCCTTCAGACATTTTGTCTGAAGGAATTCTTTCAGGCTTTTTGCCCAATGAAAAAAGCCTGTCGAAGAAGTAAGAACCCGCTGGGGAATTTAAAGCCTGAAGGACAAGTACCCTTGCAGGGGGCACTTGACATCAGAGAAAGGACCATTTTAAAAACCTAAAGGGACACCTTCCCTTTGGAACATTCCAAAGGCTGAACAAAGACACATAAAAGAACTTCCATGGACTTAGACAAAAAGGGGCTTCAACGGATGAACCATTGAACCATTGAACCAAAAGGTTCAATGGGTTAAAGGTTCAAAGGTTCAACCAAAGCTTAGAAAGATAAAGGAAACAATGCTTGAGTGAGACACAGAATAAACCAATGAACCGATTGAACTTTGAACTGAAAGAGTTCAAAGTTCAATGGTTTGAAAGTTCAAAGGTGCCCTCAATCAAAGAAAAAGTGACACACAAGTGGTTCAACAAATAGTTCAACCAAGGGTCGAAGAATCAATTGAACCAAGAAGCGATAGAACCAAAGAGACAGAATGAACCAATGAATCGATGAAATTTTAGTGATTCAACAGGTTCAAGGTTCAACCTGAATCAAGTGATTGACTGAAAAGAGAGCCTAAGACTCAAAAAGAGAAGATCAATGCAAAGGACCATAAATGTCTTTGAAAGAGTTATTTCCAGTAGGTGGAACAGTGGATCGAGTAGACTTCTAAGCACACCAAAGCAAGGACACGACCTATCTTCTTCCATGAAGTAAAGAAAAATATGCAAAGGACCAGATGATCCATATTAAGGAGGAGACATATCAGATGAAGGGACACACCATAGTTATGGCAGCACACTATTTTCAACATGGTCTCTCCAGACAAAACTGGAGATGCATTGAAGACGCTAACTGTAGCATGGGCCGTCCCATGGAAAAAGGCACCAATTCTTGGGTAGTTGCTATAAGTTTGTATTTTATCTCATTTGTAAGGGAGACTTCCATTTTACAAGAATGAAACTTTGCCCATTTTGAAAGAAGAAGATTGAGACTTTGAGCTCAGGTTGTAATTTCATTTTCATTTTTATCTGAATGAGAAAACATGTTTTTCACAGACTTTGTGCTATTTTGACTTGTGTCATTTTAGAAGATCATTCTTACGTCTGTCTTCTGAAGGTGTCTTTATTCATTTAATTTGGTAAGCAGAATTAGTGAAGGTAATAGGGAAGTGTCCTGAAACCAACTGTGGGAAGACTTTGTGCTTTCACAATTGCTTTCAGTCTATGTTTTTCTTTCCTTTTTGTGTTAAGGATTCTGGGGTGACTTTGTGCCCCCATTATCCTTTGTAATATACTCTTTGGGAAATTGAGGTGGAAAATTTGTGTTCTGATTCATCCTACTGTTACTACGCCCTCTGGTTAACTGGTTTCTTATTTTACTATTTAAAAAAAAATCTTGTTGTTTCCTGCAAGAACACTTCTGAAAGAAGAGAAGTGCCTTCAGTGTTTACACCAAGATTTTTCCTTTGTCTATGTGCATCATCTCTAAAATAAGAGAGATGGATGGTTTATCCCACCCATGTGTCTTACTTTCTGCTTATTTATATTGTATATAGCTCCTACGTATCTATAGGGAACCTCCCCTTGATGAGAGGAGAGATTTGTCTCTGGTTGATGTAGTAAAGCTGCACACCTGGCTGACCAATTTTTTTGCTGTGGTTGATCAGACCTATTTTTTGATCATTACACTGATTGAAAAAATATTCACCCAACATGAGGAATGATCTGGGCAACAATTTAGGTGACAATTCGGGTGACAGTTCCACCTCAATTGATGATAGAACTTCTGGGAGCCATAACTTTTGCACTGTAGTTCCAATTGACTCACCGTTTGAACCGTTGAAAAGCTAAGAATGAGGAAAATGTCATGAGATGGCATGGAGCTTTGATTGATGAAGTTTGATCCCCAAAAACCCAATATAAGTGCCCCAAATTTTAATTTTAGTAGTGCAGTCTAAAAATAGTAAGTTTCTAAAAATAGTAATTCCTCAAATTCTGTATTGTTTTAAATCTTGGAAGTTGAACCACTTAATCTCCCTCGAGATTGGTTACCTTTCACATCCTCTCCATGCTTTCAAAATGTGTATAAATGAAGAGGTACCCCCAAATATGAAGATAAACATCTCTTTCTAGAGATAAGTATATATTTGTATTGCGATCTTGAGTAATACTACATCTCTTCTCAGAGAATTCATTGTTACTATGTTATTTATATGACATTGAAATATGTATCAACTAGAACTTCTAAGTTTTGGATCACCTAACCTGACACAAGTGTCCATTAACTTAAAATCATCTAATTTTCAAATGAAACATATTACAATTATTAGTGTAAGTAATTTAATACAAGTTATCACTTGATAGGATTGGTATAAATACAAAATCAACCCTCATTCATTCATTCATTCATTCATTCATTCATCACCTAATAATCAGACCAAAAGAGCACTCAAGAAGCACTCAAGTTACCAATTTTTTTTTTATTCTACCCTATTCTGATATCAGTCAAAAGAACAACCTAGCTACAAGTTTGAAGTACTAAAAGAGTAGTCATAAGGTCATATTTACCAAGTTATAAGTCAAGTCATTATTGTACTTGATTTACACATATTGCATGATTTACACAAAGGCCAACATGTAGGAGAGAACTATATGAGTCTAAGGCCCTCTTCTAGAGCACTAGCTATGTAAGTAATGCCCTTTGATAACCAGGTCATTATGGGTTAGATGGACATCATGTGCCCACTAACCCATTTTTCTCCAAGGTTGCATTGAAGGTAGAAATCTAGGGTTTTTGTATTTCATCAAGAGTGACAATTCAAGACCTATATTTGAATGCACCAGCATAAAGGTGAAAAAAAACCTAGAAGCATCTAGGTGGTCACATCCTATCTTAGTAGATATTATTTACATAACACTAGAGTTGAACTTAGACACTAGCATCAATGTAACCATCCTGGATTAATACAAGTGTCTAAAGAGCTAGAGTTACCAGATCTAGAATCTGATCATTGATCTAGAACTGTGTTCGTACTTGTACAAGATCCAACACTATGTTAGCATTAGAAACAACTAACTAATATTTTTTATATCATTTATTTATTTATCATATATGTAATTTCCATTAGTAGCCTATCTCAATTTTATACATTTAGTATATGGTATATATGAGTTTAGCACATTAATTAGCTTATTGTAGATCTTATATTAACTCTTGTGCCCCATCATTTTTATATCCTTAAACCTATCTATCCAAGTAAGGATTCATCAATCCAAGTTACGGTTAAACATTTGGTGAATCCGATTCATGTGAATGCAATTTTTTTTTCTTAGGGTTTTAAACTAGTTAGGGTTTCAGATTGTTGTAATTTTTTATTTTCTATTGGTACTATTTTTCATGTAACCTAGGCATATCTCTAGATTGGGGTGTGTGTTTATTAAACATATTGAGCTACCCCTCAACCCATCCATGATGTCTCAAGCTAATGAGGGATCTCATCCTTGGATCATGATGATACCTATGTTGATAATGAAAAAAATCTTGATAAGATTATCATAGAATAAAATTCTCATAATGAAAATTTAGAAACAAATGATGATGACCAAGTGCATGCAATTATAATGTTTTATGGGCACATTTGACAAAAACCTAAATATCTTGATAAAATCTTAAAAACTATACTTGAAGCTAAAAACATAAAAAATTTAGTGGATACATCCCTCTCCTTGAACACATTAAAACCTAATACATCTAATGGGGGCATAAATTATGTGTTCCAACCTTTGTTACTTGAAAATACTATTGATACATCTATTCGGAACTTACCCATTATTTCAACACAAATATCAATTTCAATGCCTATTACTACTCAAAACATGTTTCCAGCCTCTTTGGTGACTACTCAAATTTCTAATCAAAATCCCATTGGGCCTACAGTTCAATCACTCCTTCAAGTCATAAAGACCTTGCAAAATAAGGTTACAAACATTGAACAAAAGGCTTTAAAGTCTTCACATGCTATATATTCGCAAGATATGTTGCATAACCCTCTTGCACTTGATATATCTTTGCATCATTTGCCAATTGGATTTGTTACACTTAAGATCACATTTTATGATGGCAAGGGTGATATTGAACACAATCTTCAAATTTTGTATGCAACATGCCTTGATTATGCTTCAAATGACAAAATTCTAACCAAATTATTTCCAAGGAGCCTCAAGGACTATGATTTGAGGTGTTTTTATGACTTACCTCTCCAATCTATGAAAGCATTTAAACCTCTTGTAGATTAGTTTTTGGCACACTTTTCTATTAACATTCCCAAAAATATTTACTATACTCAAATTACAAAATTCAAAAAAGGAAACAATGAACCAATCAATGAATGTGTATTGAGATATAAGATAATGGTAGCCAAAATGACCAATCTTATGGAATAAAAAGAATTGTAAGACATATTTAAGAAAAGTTTGCTTGCTCTTTTACATGTGTCCATTGTCTTCAAAAAATTTCAATCTTTTGATGCCTTATGCCATGTTTTACGGGAACGTGAAATGAAGATAATGTCATTGAAAAAGCTCAAGTATGTAGGAAACACACCAACTGTATCTATATATAGTACATAATTTATAATTAAACCAAGTTAAAATGTAAAATATCCCAAGCCTAAAAAGGAAATAATCATCATGACTAACACAGTTTCAAAATAGCCTAATTGGCTTGTCCTATCTAATGCATCAAAGAGATAGATAACATGTTTAACTAAGCCTCCTGCTTCATTACTCCTGTGATTTCTTGAGTGTCATCTTTAATTTATCCCTCCTCCTACAAAGGTTGATGTAAATAGAACTCTACCCAAAGGATATGATTTAAATGCTTATTATGACTATTACCAAGGCCTTGGGCATTCTACAAACCAATGTTTTGCCTTAAATGATAAGATATAGGACCTCATTGATGACCAAAAAATTACATTTTATGATACTTCAAAGGAAGCAAGTTCACAACCTGGTGATCATCATAAATAAAAAATATTTAATAATTCTTTATAATACCATTCTAAGAAGGAGCTAGAAGTTCAAATGGCATATCATGTGCATCCTTATCAATCATATTATGGACACCCACTAGATGGGGTTATTGGTACTTACACAATACATATACCTCCTATGGTTCAAAAACCTACCATTCCATTTGATGATAGTGAAATTAAGGATGATTCTTTTGATCTTGATTCTCTATTCATTTAAGCATACCTTGTTAAACACACCATACATAGTGTCATGACTGATAATGGTGCCAATGAAAATGTTTGAACGATGACATTATTTATGCATTTGGGTTATACACATCAAGATTTACACCCCTCTGTTAGATCAGTTAGAACATTCGATGGGACCTCCCAAAATATTTTTGGCAAGATTGATCTACCTTTATAGGTTAGTCTCGCACATGTGGTTACTACTTTCTCAGTTATACCTTATACATGTGTCATTGACATGTTTTTCGGATGACCTTAGATACACACTCTTCAAGTAGTACCTTTTATAGTATATGGATGTATTAAGTACATTCATGTCAATCATATAATTACAGTTTATGGTATTTTATATGAGCATCCTCTTGAACAAGATAAATTAATGCCTAGACAGTTAATTAAAAATATTGTTAAGGTTAATGCACTGTAAAAGGGTAAGCAACAAACAATCCCCTTTACTAGGTGTCCAATACTTGAGAGACCTTTACATCAAAGACAGACAGTGAGTTCCACAAAATCATCATATTATATGCATCATATTTAGATATCCAGAACACCTAAACATGTTCCTACTATTACTATTTAAAATAAACTACAGAGTACATAGAGATGGGTTACAAGAGCCCATATTCCTTCTATTATTACTTCACGACCCCAAAGTCCTATTATACGTACATTGAGCATCATAAATACTAAAATGATGGATATTGCATCCATACATGCTTCTTGGTAGTACCACTAGTTTTTTGCACTAAGTTTCAAGTGAGGAAATACCTATGATCACCATTTGGATGAGTTCATAGGATGAACTTGTCTCTTAAAAAATATTATTCCTATTACTTCTATTGTTACTGCATGACCCAAATTCCTATTATACATACATTGAACATCACAAATACTACAATGATAGATATTGCATTTATACATGCTTCTTGGTAGTACCACCAATTTCTTGCACTAGGTTTTGAGTGAGGAAATACCTATGATCACCATTTGGATGAGTTCATAGGATGATCTTGTCTCTTAAAAAATACCAAAAAAATAAAAAACATTCAAAAATACCAAAACATTTTTGGCACCTACATGTTCTATTGCCCCTTGGCATTTATGTGTTAGTTCCATGTTGAGGGCTAGCATATAATTTACTCTTACATAAACATACATATATAATGTTATACTTATGGGTTTTAGGATTTCCCTCTACTTATGTCACCAAGACATTGGGGCATCCATATTCTATGATCTTGATCTACACAAGTTTAATGATTCGATGATCATTATACACTATCATGTTTGAACTTACATACATACTTACACAAGCCTATTATCAATGATTATACATTACACATGGTACTTGATATGTTATGTAATTGACATTTTTTGCTAACACATTCGATCCATGGGCCATTATGACATGTTTATGTTAGTTTCTTATGATTTTCCTTTACACACCATTGCTTTTTTTGAGCATTTAAATATGCTTCATTGTATGTGACCCCTATGCCCATGTTTGATTTATTGGACATTTGAATATGCTATTCGTTGCTTTTGTGGGCATTTGACTAAGTCATGTCCATTTAATTTTGTGGCATTTGAACATGCCCCTTGTTTGCAGTCTCCATGGACCATTGCCTTTTGACTTATTTTTAAGTGATCTTTTATCTGTGCTTGTTTATTTGTTAAGATTTTTCTATTACTATCTATTTCTTGCCATGATATTTATCATGCATCTTAGGCCTACATGTGATCATATTAGTTTTATATGCTTTAGTGATACATCTATCTAGACATATTCCTTTTATATGTTACATGGTTACATTCATAGATTTTACAGTTGTCTTACCCTTTTGAGTTGAGGTAACTTTTTGGTACCATTTTTTTCTCACCTCAAAAGGGGGGTCATATTAGTGGGGAATGTTGTTCTCTACACTTTACACCAGTTTATAGATTATGGTTGGGGCATGTTTTGGAAGAATGTTCTCCACATTTATTCAATTTTTGATACTTATACTAGTTTATAGATTTAGTGGGGGAATGTCATATAGACATGGCTTACACACATTAAAAATTTATAGATTATAGTGGGGGCATGATTTGGAAGCATGTTATCTACACCTACTCAGTATTCAACATCTCTAGTTAATAATTGGGGCATGTTTTGAAAACATGTCCTCCACTTTGGTACTTATATCAGTTTCAGATTTCTCCATATATAATGGGGGCATGCTTTGAAAACATGTCCTCTACACTTACATAATTTTTTGAAATGGACAAGGCACACAATTATATGATTTTGATACACATTTATGACATAATTATATATATGGTACCTTTGTTATACATAGTTTTAGCATGAGACATATCTAAGGTGCATATGTTATGCAACATGTGCATAACATTGTAAAATCCAAATAAATTTTAGATTCTAAAACTATTGCACGTAATGATACCCCATATATTTTTATATACTTTAGCGAGCCAATCTATTGTGGTAGTTGGTTCACCTTTTGGTATGGTTTAGGGGATTAAACCATTCAATATTACCAAGTTTTATGTTTGGAATTGATCATCTAAACTCACTAGGTTATAAATGTCATTGGGTTGCACGGTTGAGCTAATCTCAACTACCAGGTGGTAACTCACTTTTGTTCCAAAGTCACAGTCATGGGATTTCCAACCTCTCTCTCTCCTTGGATATATGCACTTTAAAGATTTGTTTATATTTATCCTAATCTTAGTTTTAGAGCCTTACAATGATACATATTTTGTAAAAATAACTTGCCAATAGGTAAGTGGTTATATTGACACAGATGTGTACTCATAAACCTTACTCTTTCAATTTCAATCTATTTCTAGTAATTTTGACCCATATTATATGTAATTATTATAAACTATAACATGCTCTTGGTTGTAGGTCAGTCACTAGCAAAACACTCAAATTCAACTTGAGTAAAGCACTTAAATTCAACTTTGGCAAATCACTCAAATTCAACTTCAAAAAAATAGTCAAATTAAACTCCAATAAAGACAATGTGTGCATACACACTCAAGTACTTATTCATTTCCTTTAAAATATTCATTTAATTAATAGATTATAGTGGGGGGGGGAAAATATAGATAATATTTTATGATTATGTAGCACCTCAGTCTTGTACACTTGGTAAACTTAGACCCTGGCTGTTCCTCTTAGATAATATTTTAAGCCTATACTTGCTCTCCTTCTCCCTTGGCACTAATGTCTAGGATAGATAATAGCGTTGATGTTACTATTCTGACTCAACACAAGAGTCTAATGCCCTAAAGTAATCCAATTTGTGAATAAAACATATTACAATGGTCAACCTAAATGATTTAATGTGAGTTATCTCCTGATAAGATTTGTATAAATATAATATCAACCCTCATTCATTCATCACCTAGCAATCAAACCAAAAAGTCACTCAAAAAACACTCAAGAAGCACTCAAGTTACCAAAAAATTTCATATCCTTCCCTATTTTGATATCAATCAAAGGAATAACCTAGTTATAGGTCTAAGTACTAAAAGAGTAGTCATAAGGTCATATTTGATAAGTTACAAGCTAGGTTAATGTTGTACTTGATTTACACACTTTGCATGATTCACACACACACTAATACGTAAGAGAGAAATACATGAGTCTAAGGCCCTCTTATGGAGTATTGGATTTGTAGGTAGCACCCTTTGACAATAGGGTTATTTTGGGTTAGCTCGACACTGTGTGCCCACTAACCCATTTTTTCCTAAGGTCACATTGAAGATGAAAATCTAGGATTTTGTCATTTCACCAAGAGTGATAATCGATGACCTAGATATGAATGCACTAGAGTGAAGGTGATTAAAAACCCATAAGCATCCAATTGGTAGCATCATGTTTTAATATATATTCTATATAGGACACTAACATAAAACTTAGATACTAGTGTTGATGTAACCATCCCAGGATGATACAAGTGTTTAGAGAGTCAGAGGTACCAGATCCAAAATATGATGATTGATCTAGAATTATATTCCTACCTACTTTATTCATTTACTAAATCCAACATTGTGTTAGCATAAAAAACAACTAAGTACTCTATTTTATGTCATTTATATATCTAGCATAGTTTTACTTTCTATTAGTAGCCTATCTTAGTTTTAATAAAGTTAGTATATGGTATATCTAAGTTTAGCACATTAATTGGCATGTTGTAGATTTGAGATTCACCCTTGTGCCCTATCATTTCTATATCCCTAACCTTATCTACCCAAGTAAGGATTTCTCAATCTAAATTAGGGTAAAATAGTGTAATGGAGAATGCACTTTATTTATTGAATCTAGTAATAGATCACTTTTATGTTGCAAACCACATGGTTTTTGATTTCACCATGATTTCCATCAAAATGTTCCATGTGGAAAGTGAGGATTAATTTGAAATCATAGAGTCCAATATGGCCTTGAGATTTGTGTTTCTCTTTGAAATCTGTAGATCCATAATTTTACTTGGATTTTTTTCTTACATCCGCTTTTTCCTATCTAGTTGAGACTAAGAAATAACATGTGGCTACACTTGATTTTATTGTAATCACAAAGTGGCACCAAGATTTCCTTCAATTCTAAATCACTTTTTAGGAGGTTGAAGATCTATGATTTCATAAAAGTTGGCTTAGTCTTTCCACGGATTCGCATATTCCATACATAAAAAACCAAGTGGTTTCAATTAATAAAGCATGTATATAACTTTCAATAGAAAATTATGATCGAAATGAGAGAACACGTGGAAAGTAATGATAGGCTATATATGATGGAGTCAAAAGCGACTTTAACTTTTTGCACAGACTCGTTATATTTTTTAATCCATTTTATATTATCCATGGGTTCACATTTGAAAAGGTCTTAATGTGGTCAGAATTTGACATGTGATAATCACGTATTCATTTGTAGTCATGGGGTATAAAATACATCAAAGTTTATAAAGTGATTTAACAAATTTAACTCATGTAACTATGAGACATAACACACAACAATGCAATGGGGTTCATGGAGCCATAGTGTGCCCCAAGGTCATGAGATTATTAAAATTTAGGTGAGGTCTATCGTTTTGTTAAGCTATAGATTCTAATTTATAATGCAAACAAGTCCACTAATTTTAGATAAGATTAAAGTGCTTTCAAAGACTTAAGCTATAGAACATTAAAGTGCTTGCAAAAAAATGGAAACCTTTTATTTAGCTTATAGAGGTTGTCATGGAGTCATTAAATGAAAATATAGAAGTAGAAGTGGCCATGCTTATCAAATAATTAACAATTAAATCCAAATGTGAAGTTTTAACCCTAGATTATAATATAAAGTGGATGTGGTCACATGTTAAACAGTGTGAACCTAAGTTTAAACTATTAATCTAAGTGACCACCACATTTATGGCATTCAATAATGCTAGAAGTTATTAAAGGAAGTGGTTGTAATATATTTACTACAACAAGGATTGACTCGGGCATTAATATTCTTTGACAGTTGCCTTAATGTGAGAAAACAAAAACAAACTTAAGGGGTAAAGATTAGTAAAACTATATGTAAATATGTTTTACACCAAAAATTTAGAAATAAATTAAATATTCAACAAAATGGAATATTTCAAAATAAGTAGATAAATATTCTAAAAATTGAGTATTAAATTTTATAACTAATAAAAGTAGCTCTTGTGAAGAATTTTCAATAATTAAAATTGAACAATTATTTACCCTAAATGATTCTAATGGTATGTTTTGTAACATATATTAATTAATACATTGTTAAATAAAACCTATTAAAATATCATCCGCACTTAATTATTTTGTGGAAGTTTGACTTCCCCTTGCATATCAATAAATATATAGTTGAAGGAAAAATTATTAGTTCTTGCCAAGGTAGGGTATTATAGGAATCAATTTCTGTTAAATATCAATTAAAATGCTACAATTTGAACCAAGCAATACTTTTTATTTTTTATACCATCATAGTTACAATGTTAAAATGTTAAAATTTGTTTATTTTTAACAAAACTTATTTGAAAAACTATTTATCTATACGGTGATTGGAGGAAAAGTTTGGAATGTTCTTAACCAATATAAAATCACTGACATTGTCAAATACATGCTAATTGATTAATACTATCAGCACATTTATGACACAAGACACACCCAACAAACAAAAAAATATAATAATAAATATTTGAAATCAATGTCGAGAACACTATAAACCTTTTTTAAATTGTTTTTATTTCTCCCACCACAAGTCTAATGCTAACAAATGTGAAGAAAATAATAAAGGAAAAGATTAGCTAGTTCACCTTTTACTCCCCTCTATGAAATTTTCATCAGAATTTCCACATATCTACCCCCTAGAGATTGCCTATTCTTATCTTAAATTAAATTAGATGTGACTTGTGTGGTTAAATACACATGCTAGGGTATATGATCATTTTTATAATAGAATTTTAGAATAAAATTTCTTGAGACTACCTATTTTTATCTTAAATTAAATCATATGTGACTTGTGTGTGGATAAATACACGTCGCAGGGTATATGATCATTTTTATACTAGAATTTTAGAATAAAATTATTTTATTTTGATGGTGATTATGTAAAATAATACTTTCTTAAATCCTTCTTGAAACATTTTTGTTTTGGAGAAAAGTGTATGTGATTTCAAAAGATTAGCAAGTGGGTAGTGGATAATGTGAACCCCCCCACCTACAAAGCCTTCAATATTTAGCTTTGGGTTGATACGAGTAAAGATATATTGATATCTAAATGTGTCATCTAAATTTTATGAATACATATTATCAACTTTGGGGAGCTTTAACCATATGGCCCAGCTAAGATGTCTTAATTTTTGGTAACTTAACCACATGGTTTGGTCAAAGATATCCAGTATAGCTCATTTATGAGTTATGAATAAATATTAATTATGTTGGGAAACTTAACTACAAGGTTAGGTAAGACATTTATCAAAAATTATTTAAAGGTTATGAATATATATTATCAACATTGGGCAACTTAACCACATAGTCTATCTAAGACAACTTCCACAAAGCTATGAAAGGGACACATAGATTGTTAAGTGCAAGTTTGAAAACTAAATTTAATTAATTAAATTTTATATATTTCCATATAAAAAATTTAATGGAAGGACTAATAAGTTTAACAATTATCAATTTATTTTACCCTAACACATCCACAACACATTGTTGTGACCAACACACCCCCATCTTCAAAATTTTAGATGAGGACCCACATTGACCTTAATATTTCACATTTATGTATTATGATTGATAAAAGGAGTCCAAATTATAGATATGGGTCATTACCTTAGTTTTAAGTCAAAATTGACATCACCATTAAATTAATCTTATGGAAATTTTGGCTTTCAGATCTAGTTATTTATCGAAATTGGGTTTTGACTTTATTCTGGACTAATGGGGCTAACTCAGTATTTGTCCAAAGTTATTTTATCTTTTTTAGATTATATTGAATTTATAGTTTGGCATTGATTTTACCACGTATATTTTGTGCTTAAAATTTTATTAAATCAAAGAGTAACAAAGCATTATATATGTCTAGACAAGCCAAGCAAGCAATATTGTGCCATGCATCTTTATCTAGCTTCCTCATAAATAATCCTCAAAGTTTTGAGTCTATTTTCATGAGAGCACACATAAAAAGTGAAATAAGGCCACATGTCTCAAGTCATAGATCCACCCAAGCAAGCAAATAAGTGATAGTTATCCACATGTTTCAATCTTGCTTACTCGCTCTCTGCATAGTAAAGGCTAAGTCATAGAGCCACTCGAATAATTGGATAAGTGAGAGTAGGCTACATGTCTCAATCCTAATTACTCATTACATACATAGTAAAGGAATAAGTCATATAACTCCCCGAGTAAGCAGACAAGTAAGATTAAGCCATGTGTCTACATCTTGATCAATCGTAACTGACAGACAAATACATAAGATATATATCTCCCTAAGTAACTAGATAAGTGAGGTTCATACATGTGTTGTCATCCTACCCATATGAAACCTATACACAAATAATCATGACATTGACCTTGATGACCATATGTATAAGTGAATGCCATCCACATGTAAACATCTCACTAAGTCATGACTGATATCCAATTGCATAAAATCAAAGCATCATGATTGAGCTAATAAACAAGATTGATCCATGTATTAGCATCTCGCTAAGTTGAGATCAATGGACAAGGATATAAAGATCAATTTCAAGTGACTAAATGACAATAGGCCATGTGTCATCTTCCAAATAATCAAATGTAAACATGGAAATATAAGCCTCAGTTACATGATGCAATGACATGTGTCACAATGAATGACTCCACAAAGTGACTAAGTAGTAAAAGGCCATGTGGTAAAACCATCTATTAAATATGAAATCATAAAATCAAATAGATAGATAAAAAAGCCATTGTATGCAATTAATTCACATGAATGGAGGATTTGGGAAATGAATTTTCAAGATCAGCAAAATCAAGTACATATTCGATCCAAAAAGGCAAAAAGAAATCATATTTTCTACTTTCCATCTTTACGAATTACTATCAAAGATCTCCTACAACTAAAGGCCTCAAATTTTCAACTTTACGTATAATTCTTTAGAGAACTCCAAATGGTAGCTTCAAAAAGCAATCCTACTCCATGTATATTTAGCTTCGATGATAACACTGATCTTAAAGATACATTATGTTTGACTTAGCTGTATTGGACCAAAAATTTCTACATTATTCAGGGATCTAGGTAGAGGTAGATGTAGTAGAGCCATATAGGGTTGATAATCACTTAAATCTACACACTCAAAAGTACATTGATGACTTGTTGGCTATTAAGGTAGTGGAACTACATAATGAAGTTGTTAAACCAAATGTATCCCCTGTATATATGCCCTCTTCTATTTATTTATTATTGCTGATTGTTCAGGGAACATTATTCACCATTTGCATAGTCATACCCCTATCACTTATATATTTGGAAAAGCTTTTAAAAAATACTATCATCTTCCAAATTGACATAACCTATAATCAGTTAGTTGTGAATGCTTGGTTGGTTGATAATAATTTTAGAGACAGATTGAAAATATGGGCAACAAAACCAAATACTTTTGTATTGAGAGGTAAAATTAGTACTACTCTAGTTGTTAGATTCAAGCCTAGAATTTGAGTTTCCATGACCCTATTGAACATATTTTATGGCTTCCCAAACATTACTTATGTTAGGGAAACTTGGGTCCCCATTCTAGATGTCATTCCAGACACTAAGTGGATACCTGCTCTAGAAGCAATCATCAATTTCAATCTCAAACATCAAATGAGCACATCAAAGAATATGCCAAATGGAAATTTATATATGTTGTCATATTTACTAGACATAATAACCATCTATAGTCACCCATACTAGATAAGACTATAGGAGCCTTCACTACAATGCCCTAAAAATTGGATATGTGAAGACCACAATAGATTTCACATATATAGATTCAAAAAGTAGATTCAAAGGATAGAAAACTTCTTATATCCTATAATATACATGGATATAAATGGATAATCTATGCCAAGGATGCCAGACCAAATAAAAAAATCAATTATAAAGATGGGATAATATTAGCTATATCTTGAGCACGCAGTGATCAGAATTGAATGCACATTCAAAACCCCATTTTTATTGCCTTAGTGTGTACCAAACACGTTGACCTAACAAGAGATAACCTTCCAACTATCTAATAGTGTAGACTATGATTTAAAATTATCCAAGCTAAGAGTCATCCATAAAATCCATCTCAGTATATGTAGGAAACATTACACACTATAGAAACATCTTCATGAAACAAGGAAGCACAAAAATCATTTTAGTTTAAACAAGACTAAACCTAGATGTTGTGACTCGAGAGGGTTAATTACTAAAGATCCTAAGAATTATGACAATAAGACAAGGACTGAGAATGGGAATAATCATGCAAACATGATCCCATAATTATGAATGCACATGATGATTTAGAAATTTATACGTGGATGTAATTAGTGATAACATCTATAAAAGCTATAAATGGATGTAATTAGTGATAATGTCTATGAAAGTTGCCTAGAGGATACAATACGATCCCACCATTCTACAAAGGATGCTAAAGAGATAGATAAGGATGAGGAGGTGCTTACTGAAGAAAATGACACACTATCTAAGATAGATCAACATATAAAGGCTACCATATTCAAATGTCTCCAAAAACCATCGAGTGTCACTCCTATATCCCTCTCAATAGATATAGGGATACCCTTGATACCCCAAAGACCTATTGAGCCTGCCTCGATATCCCCTAATATTTAACTAATAGAAACACCTTGTTAAATTACTCCTTCTACTCCTCACTAAGGCTTATTACCACTCTTTATCCTTCTATAATTACTTATAAGAGGAAAATAAGGATCTTTCAGTCACTTTACAAGTTCCCAATGCCCCAAAAGTGAAAGAAAGGCCATCTGACTATACCAATATGCCACTAGGTTATTTATATATTGAAATTGAAGAGAATCATGAAGAAGGGGATAACCTAATAGAATAGGCCAATATGGATAGTTTTTAGGAGGATCTAATGCAAGGTTAAATTAATGATCATCCTCCTAAAACTGTACTTCTTCTTTCAGATGTTGAAGAGTCACAAGAGTTGAATGTTACAAGTACATGGCATGCTACTTTTCAGTGATCTATTAGAGAAAGTAGTCCAAAAGAACCCTTTGCTACCACTGTTATTTCTAAAATAGTTGACACTAGTCCCATAGATGGTCCTACCATAGATCCTTCATCATCTATAGAGGCAGTTGTAATCCAGACTTTAGTTTCTCCCACTACAGTAGATCCAAGCACAAATTCTCCTTTCAAGAATATTATATTAGAGGCAAGTTATGAAGGTTTAAATTATTTGATTTATTCCATTCCTATTATTTATAACATTGTAGGATATTTTTATGTATCAAGTACACAATTTTTGCAAACATTGACCCAAGACCCTTTGATTCATCCTTTTCTTTCCACTACCAGCCAAGAAACCACAAGGACTAGTATACCTTTTTAGGACTTGGTATTCACATAAATTATTACTGCCCAAACAATATAAATAAGACTTTCTACTTAGTTGTAGATGCCCATTACATAGGGCACTCAAACATAATCTCTAATAGTTTATGTTTGTAAGTCATTGGACTTAACAAAGTATACCATTAAGACTACTCCACAAATAAAGAATACAAGTTGGAGAAAGGCTCTGTCTACTTTTATTGAACCCCCTCTATCTTCCACATTGTCCTCCATGGCTATTATTACATCTTCAATATTGATGAAACACCCAAGAAACCCTTCACCCCATACTTCCTCACTTTCAACCCAAGCCACTAAGCAAACTTTAAGGGTGCTTCCTGCATGGATACAAAAATTGGAAGAAGAAGAATCAACAAAGCAAGACTTAGTTATCATTGAGCAACCAAAAGTGAGAAGGAAGATATGAATACATATAGTTTGATAGAGCCATAAACACATTGAAAAAGGTGAGAAGGAAGATAGTAGTGGTTTAAAATAAGCTTATTGAACTTGAAAAACAAGAGGACTTATTCTTACTAACTAAGAAAAGGAAGACAAAACATGGAGACATGGATGACTTTGAATAATATCCTATCACTGTGGTAGATGCAACTGAAGGAGAAATCAAAGCAAATGTTCCAAGGATTACAATAATCTTAGAAGAGACTAGAGGAGCAAAATATGATTGAGGCCCCCACAGATATAATAAATAATGTAAATAGCTATTCTAAAACTCTATACAACATCTTGTGATTGATAAGATCAACAAGAGAATAATATCAACCACAATGAGGAAATGTGGTTAGTTTTTATGTGTCCATGAAAGACTAGGATGTCAAACTAAGCTTCATAGGCAAAACAACTCGAAAAAAGGCATAAAAACATGTAAATTTGCTACTAACACCTTATGTGACTTTAGCTCATAATCATGTAAGCACCAAGTGGGTTTATTTATTAGAGTGGCATTAATAAATGTAAGGGTTGGTTTATCAATTTGCAAACCAAAAACAAAAAACTATTCAAATTCTCAAAGATATGAGGATTATAGGTGTGTATTCACCACTGGGCCAACTAGTTTCCAAACCTTTTTTAAAATCTTGTTAAATATTGTAACCAATAACTTTAAAGTAGAAGTAGAAAACACTAATTAAAAAATCAATGAATAAGTGGTACAGTTAGTTACATTAGCCAGAAATAAGGTAGCTTAGACTAAAATATTGAGTGTTTCTATTAGATCTTCTATGATCATACATAATAAGTTGATGGACAAAATTCCAATATTACTCAAAAAATTCATCATTAATTTTAAGATTATTGAGGTAGATTTTTTAACAAACATGGGTGAGTACAAGAAGTTATAAGAATAAGGGTTGTTGGTTGCTTCATCAGGAGCATCATCATCTCAAACTCAACCTTCGATGAATATATATATGTTCCCTAGATACATTGTAGTATATACTTCGATAAGACCAATGCTCATTACCACAGTAACTATTATGCCTCCACTAACACCTTAAACGATATCTACCACCTCATCTCCAATTCCAGTAACAATGGCCACACATATTATTTCAAAAAGAAGTCCCATGATGACACTTACATTGTCAGCTCTAATTGAGACTTTATACAAGTATTGATCTATTATTATCATTAGTTGCGAATTATTTTATATGAAATAAATTTCAAGTCTAAATTAGAAAATTATCTTTTTATAAATTATAGTCATGCATCGTTTATATGTTTTTTTGAGGATAAGTTTTAAATAAGTTTTGATGATAAGGCATCCCCATCACAAGATATAAGTACATGTTTATCTCTTGTTCTTAAGGAAGGAACATTCTATAATTAATACAAGCAAGGAAATTTTTGACTATTCTATAAGTTTGTGTTAAAGTGTTGTCTCTTCCAAATTTTTTATGTCCTACATGTTACACCCTGATTCCTCGCTATGCAAACTTGCTTGATTATCTATGGATATTTATAGTTGAAAATTTGATTTGGTTATTATTTGGTTTAGATGTATGTCATATGTTGTTATGGGATAAATGTGTGTTGCTTTGATTATATGATTGAACTGCTAGGAGTTAGTTGTAGTTTTTTTACATTATAATCATGTTGATTTGTTATCTAGCAATATTTTTTGATATACATGTCATGGTGTTATGGACTAACTACTTGCTTATCATGAGTTGGACACAAGAGATATTTATCCCTTAGAGCTTGATAGAGGGAGAACATCATCAGATAAGGTGATGTAGATGTAGATGTTGTGAGAGGACAGAGGAATGGCTAGAATGCTGCACACACCACATTAAATAGTACATACTAGATGCATAGTAGAATTGTTAATGTTAGTATGTTTATGATGATTGGTTACATTTAGAATTGTTTACACATGGTTAGAATAGTTTAATGATTATGTGTGCTTGCATTATAGATGTTAAGCATAAGGTTAAATGCATAATGTTGTAGTCTGATTATGTTGGTGATTGGTTTAATAGACGTTTGACTTTTACCATTTTATTTATAAGAATATAATAGATTTTATATGTATTAGTTAGATTACTATTTAAATCCTAATGCTATTAGCATTTTTAAGTCAGTAATAAATAAAGACATAATATTTTATTATACTTGGAAAATAAAATAAATAAAATATAATAATAATAATAATAATAATAATATGGTGTTATAAATAGAATAAAATAACTCAAGTTAGAATACAATAGAATAATATATTTTTAGTCTTATTTTAAAGCAAGTTAGAGAAAGACTTGGCGGCTTATGGTAAGATTCTAGAAAAGTAGAAAAAAAAAATCATAGGATAAAATAAATAAAAGGAAAAGAGGTATCTTTAAAGAAAATTCTATACTCATTCAAAGAATAAGAAGAATGGAGAGAGAGCACATCATAGGGAAAAAAAAGAGTAAGAGAAAGGGAAAGAGATAACAATAGAGTGTAGGAGAATAAGGAAAAAGAAAAGAACCAAAAGCACTGAAAGAACTTATATAGGTATGTATGATGTGCCTTGATTCTATAAAAATTGTATATAGGTTTCATGTTTATCTTAATAATAATTTAAGTTTCCATATCTATAGTAAAATGAATAGATAAATTAAGTCACCATATCTCACAGTGAATAGAAGTTGAATACAATAAATTGATTGATAAATTGAGTCACCATATTTATATGCAATGATATGTTAGTCCTATTCATAATCTACATATATCAAACTAGTCTCTATATATATCCAGAGGAAGTGGTGATATGCTAAACCAAACATACAGAGAGTATGGCAATCTATTTAGGTTGAAATTCTTACCAAGGAATATATAGTGAAAGATTTATACATGAATATACCATCAATATTTTTAATAGATGATCAATTGAACTACATAAGAATATTAAGTCAGTAAGATATCATTATAATAATGATATATACGATTTTGCAATAATGATACATAAGAATAATAATGATATATATGATGTCGTAATGTGGAATTGGGATGTAACATAAAGATATTCCTAGATATTGCAGTGAAATATATTCAAAGATATATGTAAGAATTATAACAAACTATATTGAACATTTGCAATGCGTTGTGTAGAAAGTAAAAAAAAAGTGAGATGGGTATAATCTATTAAAGCTACCATGATATGAGATACTCATGTTTTATGTTGTGATACTTAGGAAAGTATGATGTACTAAAGCTATCACGTTACAAGATATTTATTTTAACTAGCCGGAAACTTAAACAACGTAAAATAATCATCCTAGCTTAATAATAACAAGACCAATGTGTAAATAAGTTGTTATGTAACTAGCTGATAGCCGACATCTGGTAACATGTAAATGAACTAGATATAATACTATTTAAGTATAGCACCATATAAAGCAAACTAGGTATAATGGATTTTATAATAATAGAATATAAATAAACCCTGATTAAATCTGATTAATGGCATGTTGATATGAAACAAGATCTACTTAATAGGATACATAATTCCTCGCTTCACAATTATATATATATATATATATATACACACACACACACACACACACACACACACACACACACACACACACACACACATATATATATATACATATATATATATATATATATACATACATATATATATATATATATATATATATACATATATATATACATATATATATATATATATATACATATATGTATATATATATATGTATATATATATGTATATATATATATATGTATATATATATATATATATATATATATATATATATATATATATATATATATATATATATATATATATATATATATATATGGAACTTTAAGTAGAGTGATATATTAATATATACATCAATGTATAAAAATAGTGAACTGTGAAAAAAGAAGTAAACTGAAAAAATATGCCAAGTCTATCTATATACTTAGTTATGGGTTTTTAGATATTGTGTGTGTGATTATACTCCAAATCAACTATATATAGGTATGAGTTCATTCGGAACAAGGACCATATTAAACACCATATTGATTGTATCCTTTCAACTTGATATGTCAAATATAAACTCTTCATTCATAAGTACACCTGTATTACTAGACAATGAAACTCATAATGTATTACTGAATATTGATCTAGTGGTTAGAGGTTAGTATACGTTATGATTGTTCCATTAATGGTTAGTATATTTATAGATTATGTGTACTATTAATGAGTAGTATACTATAACATAGAAAACTAATATTTATTGAGATTTATTGGTCAGTATATTTTACATTGTTCTATTGAAAACTTGTGTAGAATACGTACCATGAGTGTACTAGTATGTATGAGTGCATATACATATATAACAATGCATGTGATGATTGACTATATTTATGGTTCCATTGATGGTTCAAAATTAAGTCAAAGACTTCTGAAGAATATAACGCTACTTATACATGCATACAACCTCTTAAAAATATAACAAATGTAAAAATGAAAGATTATGTGTTTGTAAGAATTATGACATTCTTATAATTGGTTGTTTAAATTGAGTAATATGTACCCAAAATGGTGAACTATGATATGAGTGCTTGCTATAGAATATACTACATTTGTGTTTAATTATGAAAATTTGAGTATGCAGTCTAATTATAGATCATACGTGGTTGGTATAAATTGTAATTGTTATGCTTAATTATTTATGTGATAAATAATATTGTGGTGATTCAATCATATGTTTAAAAAATTAAATGTATGCATTTTGATTATTCATGTGTTTAGCATGTTTTATGTTTGCTAGTAGGAAGTAATTTTTATGAATCTATTATATATATTTATGTTAACCAAATCTCGCATTGTTTGTATTGAGAAAGTAGTGAGATAGAATTCATTAGCTTAGTACTATCATAATGCTAAATGAAGGTAATTTGATCAAGTGGTGTATATAAAATTGACTGATCTTAGAGATCAATAACTATTAAATTTTTTGACCAAAGTAATATTAGTTAGACATTGTCATTTTATATGTATGATTTACATGTTTGTGCGATATCATGTTAGAATGAATTTATTTATGGTACATTGCATGTTCTTAGAAATCATACAACACATGGATATTAACTTGTTTCTTTGGATTCTTGCACCATCACTATATACTTATCTATTAAGGGAAGACCATTCAATGATGGGGGATTATGCATGGAATCTATGGTCTATGGATGGTTTAGAAAAGTGCTTGGATGATGCTCTCCCTCTCCACAACAATACTTCTTTGGAGATAACACTTGAGATTACCATATATATTAGAGTTCAAAGAACTCATGCTCTGTGGAGCCATGTATCTTGTATCTTGTACATTGTATTGTATTTGTTATTATTGAAATATTATCCTATGAGATGTAATTATTTAATTATTATACATTAACAATAGTGGTTATATGGTTGTACCAACCATGGCGAGATATCAGTAATTACTTTCTATATTCAGTTATGATGTGTTTCATAAGATGATAGTGATTAGAGATGGATAAATAACACATATTTATTTTATGGTTAGCGTACTTAGAATTTTTTATCTAGATCACTAATTATATTATTGTAGTCTAATCTAATGAAAGAATACATTGTTTAATTTTTTTTTAAATCATGTATTTCTAATTAGATTCTAATGAGGATGTTACATGTGGTATCGGAGCTACAACTCAAACTCTATAACCTAATGAGTCCACTAACATTTTTGTATCTTTCTATTTACCAGAAAAGAGATGGTGAAATTTAGAGTATCTAGAGTGGGTCCATTAAATATCAATGATAGTAACCCTCCATTTAATCCTAACTGATTTACCGCTGAGCAAGCAACAACATTGGATCAGATTCTCATAGCCACAAATGAGACCAGGGACTAGATTACATCCCTAGAATATGAAGTTCATGGATATGAAGAGAAAGAACATTATGATAAACCTAAAGAGCATATTGTTGAGCAGGAAAACCCTCAAGATACAAGAGCATGGATAACTATAGAGTTGGCTAGAAATATGAAAAAAGTGAATCCACCTTAATTTGATGGAACTATTTTGGGTGATAGAACTAAAGCATGGTTGATTGAGATGAAAAAATATTTTGAGATTCGAAACCAATCTGAGGTCACTAAAGTAGTTTGGGGAGCTTACCTATTGGATGTTGAAGTAGTTTATGTGGTGGGCCAATAACAAATTAGAAATGAATCTTAACTCAACCATCACTACATGGAAGTAGTTTGTGACATTGTTTAGAGCATAATGGCTTCCATAGTTATATTTTAACTAGAAGCTTATAGATTTACAAAATCTAAAGCAAGGAGATTTATTAGTGAATGAGTATTGAGAATGGTTCACCAAAATTATAAAGTATGTACCTCAATATCTAGAATATGAGAAGTTTAGAATCAAGAATTTTATCATGGGATTGAAACCCAAGATTGGTGGAGAGGTGGATGGTCATGAACCTTCTACCATGGACCAGGTTTTCAAGAAGACAATCAAACATGAGAAAAAAGTTGAAATCTCTTACACAAGCTACGGAAAACTTTAATAAATAGTTTAGAAGTTCTAAACCAACTTTAAAAAAGAAGAATTGGAAGTAGAGGAGTGAAGACTCCTGAAAGCAGTTCAAAAATTTAGGATGCTAAATTCAACAATGATTTAGGCAACAAGAAATTGGATAATGGTTTTAAAGGAAATTTTAAAAGAAACTAATAGGCTAATAAGAAAGGACCATAGTGAGGTTGATTTACTTGTAGAGATAATCATTATGCTCATGAGTGTACTCAAGATAAGTCAAAGAACAAAGGTCCTACTCCTCAACAGAGAACTTTTAGCATCATATTCATGTGGCAATAGATAATTGACAAGTCAAATTCCAAGCTGTACCCATAAAAATGTCAAGTATTTAATTTGAACATCCAATTTCCATTTTGATAGATACTTGGAATACATAATGTCTAATATCTCCTAAAATGCTTAGTAAGTTATCTAGAAGAGCAAGAGTAATGGCAAATACATAGTCCAATCATGGTGACAAGTGTTTAATTGAAGCAGAGATTAGGTTTTCTAAATTCAAAATAGTAGTGGATCTATATGTAGCACAATTAGGGTCATATGATTGATCCTAGGAGTCAACTAGCTTGTAAAACATAAGGCCAAGACTGATTGCTACATGACGAAGGTTGATTGTCTAGACAATTTTAGAAATCAAATATAAATTCAAGGTTAGAAAAGAGAGTTGAGGCTTAGTCAAATTTATGAAATGCAATGCAAGAAGGCCTAGAAAAAAATATGCCAAGCATTTATCATCAAGATAAATGAGATGGAAGAATCTAAGGAACCATCTCTCAAAGATTATCCATTCCTTAGGAATTTTTATGATGTGTTTCTAAATAAATTACCAGGATTGGCTCCTAGATGTGAGTTTGATTTCTCTATCGATATCACACTTGAATCAGAACCACAGTCTAAGGCACCATACAGGATGACAGCCACCAAGTTGGTTGAATTAAAGGCTCAACTCCAAGAATTGTTATCAAAGGTGTTGATTAGGCTAAATGACCAGTTATCTTTATCAAAAAGAATGATGGTACTCTTGAACTTTGCATTGATTATAAAATGTTGAATAAGGAAACTATCAAAAATAGGTATCTATTACCTTGTATAGTTGATATTTTCAATCAAATATGAGGAGCAATGGTATTTTATAAGATTTATCTTAGAGAAAGATATCATTAGCTAAGGATAAGGGATGAGAATATTCTAAAAACAACATTCAGAACTCGTAATGGGAACTATGAGTTCATAGTGCTACCATTTGGGTTGACAAATAATTTGACAACATTCATAAATCTCATTAACAATGTGCTTAGAGATTATCTAGATCATTTTGTTCTAGTCTTTCTTGATAACATTATTATAAACTCTAATAATGAAGAGGAGCATCTTCAACATCTAGAACTAGTTTTACAATGATTGTGAAAGCACAAGTTATATGGCAAGTTGTCAAAGTGCACATTTTTCTAGGAGAGAGTACAATATTAGGGACATATTATCTCTGTAGATGGAATTTCAATAAACCTGACAAAGATAAGATCCATTATGGAATGGCCGGTGTCAAATTATGTACATGAGATAAGGATTTCTATGGGATTAGCAGAATATTAAAGGGAGTTCATTTCAAATTTTTATAGGATAAATAATCCAATTACTTATTTGTAATGGAAAAACCAAAGTTTTAACTGATTAGTTAAGTGTGAAGTATTTTTTCAAAAATGAAAAAGATGATTTACTTCAACACTAGTGTTAAGAGTTCCTGACCTCAATGGTCAATTTTTAGTGATCACAGATGCATTTGGGAATGGACTAGAGGAAGTCCTCGTGCAGGAGGATGTAGTGGTAGCTTATGAATCAAGGAACTTGAAGCCTTATGAGGTGAATTATTCCCCTCATGACATGGAACATGCAGTAATTATGCATGATTTGCAAGTTTGGTATAATTACTTGTTGAGAAAATTATTTGAGCTTAAGATGGATAACTTGGGACTCAAGTACATGTCTACCCAACCGAATCTGAATGCTCATCAGAAAATCTAGCTAAAGTTTTTATTTGATTATGATTTTGATATCAACTATATTAAAGGTAATTAAAATAAAGTAAATGATACCCATAGACATATAAGGTACATAACAACTATGGATACCATCATAAGTACTATCAAATATTGAGTGGTTGAATTCTTGTTAGGAGATGAATTCTATGATTAGGTTAGGAAAGCATTATTCGAGAATGATTAGAGTCATAGTTATAAATTATTCAAATTAGAGAATGATGATATTTTGTGTTACAATAGAAAGATCTATGTGCTAGATCGAGGGAATATGAGGATCACAATGCTAAATAAACTACATAATACTCTATATTTAGGACATCTAGGAGTAACCAAGCTCATGGCAGAGCTTATATCACTATATTTCTATAAGGAAATTAAAAAAGATGTAGTAAACTTTGTGTCATGTTGTCTAGAATGTCAGTGAGTGAAAGATGAACACGTGTATCTAGTGAATTTATTATATTTACATGATATAACAGAATGGAAGTGGCAGGTGATTAGTATGGACTTTGTCCAAAGTTTACCATTGTCACAGAATTGTCATGATTTGATCTTGGTAGTACTTGACAAACTAACCAAGGTAGCTTATTTTATACTAGGCAATTTGAAAGATGATGTACCTACTCTTATGAAGAGGTTTGTAGAGGAAACTTATCAGTTACATAGATTCCTAGAGAAGATCATTTCAGATCATGATTCAAAGATGACTTCTAAGTTTTGGATAACTTTGAATTCAACTTTGGGTATGTAATTAAACTTCAACACTACATATCACCCAGAGACTAATGGCCAGACTGAGTAAGTCAATTAGGTTTTAGGGGATATTATTCATATGAATTTCATAGATCAATACTAAAAATGAAAATATTATCTTCTATTGGTTGAGTTTTCTTACAACAACTCATACCAATCAACCTTGAAGATGGCATCATCTGAAGTATTATACGGAATAAAGTGTAGGACACCAATCTATTGGGGCATGTTGGAGGATAGGGTAGTCTTTGAATCTGAGATGCTTTCAAAAATGGAAGATCAAATTAGATTAATCAAGTAGATACTGGCCAAGGCCAATGATAGACAGAAGAATTATGCTGATTTGAAAAGAACATATAAGTAGTTTTTAGTACGTGATAAAGTGTTCTTACAGGTTAAACTATAGAAGAGCTTGATTAAATTCAAGAAGTTAATGAAACTTTCATCGAGATATGTGGCACCCTTCAAGGTGTTATAGTGGTCAATCTTGTAGCATATAGACTTGCATTGCCACCAACCTTAGTTCTATTGCATAATATATTCCATGTTTCTTATCTTAAAAAATATGTTTATGATCTTATACATGGATTGAAATATTTTATAGATTCTAGATCTTGAGGTGGTTATAGTAGAACCAATTAGAGTAATATACACTCATAAACTTTATTTACATACTATAGATATGTCACAGTGTAGGGTCTTGTGGGACCAATACTCTAAGGATAGTGTTATTTGGAAGGACTATAATGAGTTTTACTAGCGATTTCTATATTTATTTGCTTGATTTGATACTTCATACTATGTTAATTTTCTACTAAATAATATTTTTAATTCATAACTTATGTTTGAATAAGTGTTATTGAGATGATGACAAATTTAGTAGGGAAAGATGTTACATCCTGATTCCTCACTAAGCAAATTTACTTGATTACTATGGATATTTATAGTTAACAGTTTGATTTGGTTATTATTTGGTTTAGCTATAAGTCATATGTTGTTATGGGACATATGTATGTTGCTTTGATTATATGATTACATTGCTATGAGTTAGTTATAATATATATTTTTTACATTGTGATTATGTTGACTTGTGATCTAGCAATATTTTATGATGTACATATCATGGTGTTATGGACTAACTAACTACTTAGTGTGAGTTGGACATAGGAGAAATTCATATTATTATTAAAATATTGATGCTATTAGCCTATCTAAGTCATTAATGAATAAAATCATTGTATTTTATTATACTTAAAAAATAAAATAAAACAACAACAAGAAGAAAATAAGGGTACGGTGTTATAAATAGAATAAAACAAGGTAAGTTAGAATAAAATAAAGCACATTTTAATAAAATAGAGTAATATATTTTTAGTCTTATTTTAAGGGAAGTTAGAGAAAGACTTAGCGGCTTATGGTAAGATTCTAGAAAAGTAGAAAATAAAAAAATAAAAAAATCATGGGATAAAATAAATAAAAGAAAAAAAGCTAGCTCTAAAGAAAAGCCTATATTTAGTCAAAGAATAAGAAGAATAGAGAGAGAGGTGAAACATAGAGGAAAAAAAAGTAAGAGAAAGGGAAAGAGATATCAACAAAGTTTAGGAGAATAAGGAAAAAGAAAAGAACCAGAGGGGCTGAACAAACTTATACAGGTATGTATGACACACTTTGATTCCATAAAAAATGTATATAGGTTTTATGTTTATCTGAATGATAAATTAAGTTTCCATATCTATAGTAAACTAAATAGATAAATTAAGTCACCATATCTCATAATGAATAGATGTTTAATATATTAAATTGAGTGATAAATTAAATCATCATATCTATATATAATGATATTTTATTCTTATTCATAATCTGCATATATCAAACTAGTCTTTGTATATATTTGAAGGAAGTGGTGATTTGTTAAACTAAACATATGGAGAGTATGGTGGTATTTGTAGGTCAAACTTCTTACCAAGGAATATACAAGAAAAGATATATGCATCAAAAGATATATATAAGAATATATCAGTAATATTTTTTATACGATGACTAGTTGAACTACATAAGAATATTAAGTTAGTAAATATATCATTATAATAATGATATATATGATGTCACATCAATGATACATAATAATGGAGGGAATAATGTAGATTAAGGTGACTAATGCGATGATGGGCAGAAGGTAGGGATTGACAATACAGGCAATGATGATAGAGGGTGGATTTAATCCTTTGAAGTATTCCAGTAGAGGTAGTGGAATAGAGGGAGAGGAGGATGTAGTGAGGGCACATGGGAAAGCATAGATTGATAGTTAGAAGGGAGTAGGTCATGCAAAAGGAGAGGTTTCTGGGTAGGCTTGGGAGTGGAAATTTTAATAACTAGGTTTGACCAGAATAAACATAGGATTGATCAAGTCAGAAATAGTTTTTTCACACCAGAGTCTATCTCAGGAAAAGCTATTTTTGATCAATGTGAGAAATTCTTAGGGCTGGAATATTCAGATGAAGACAAAGATTAGTCTAGTGGAAGTTCCTCTCTAAGATAACAGGTGTCTATACCATCAGAAGGGTTGGCTACAGTTTCTACCAAGAATCTAATATATTCTAATTGTAATAATATATATAACCCTTTTAATTCTTGAGTAGTATTTTGAAAAAAAATTATTCTTAAAGCTCATCCTGAGTCAAACCCTATCTTTCAAACTAGAAGTAAGCTTTCTTCAGAAGAGACAATTGTAGAAGATAGAGATAGGGTGGATGGTTCAAAGGGGTATGAAGAAGCATATATGTCACAAAAAGGAACACAAGAAATAGCCTTCCTAGGTGATGTTCCATTGATTTTATCTGAAAATCCCCTTATTTTAGAAATTTCAGACCCTAACCTCTCAATAATTGGTTTGGAAAGGGGGAAGAAGTCTTTAATTGTTAAGTGTATAGGAAAATGATCTTCCTAGGAAGTGTTAGTATAATGGTTGAAAGGTATTTGGCTTGCATTAATAACCCCTTATCTTTCAATGTTATCTAGTGTCTTCTTTCTATTTTTGTTTCAATCTAAGGAAGATAGAGATTTTTGTGGTTGAATGGGCCATGGTTTATTGGCAAGTAGGGTATGTTTTTATGTCGTTGGGCTCCTTTTTTTTTATTCAACTTTTGCAGTTATCTCTCAAAATTTGGTATAGGTAATATTTTATAATCTTCTTTTAGTTTTATGAGATCCTATCCTTTTTCATCAACTAGTTAACAAACTGAGAGATTTTGTGAAAATTGATGAATCCATTATGGAAAATCTAAACTATGTCAGGGTGTGTGTAATGATGGATTTATCCAAACCTCTACACCATTTTGTTTAGATTTATTCTTCATTTGAAATTTGGACTCACTTCATTAATTTTGAAATACTTACCTTTAGATGTTTCAAATGTAATCACACTGATCATAAGATTGTTTCTTTCCTTGAGAAAGGTTTTAAAGGCTCGTATGTAATAATTATGAAGAAATGGGTTAGGAAGATTGGTTGTCTAAACTAAGATTTGGTTCATAGTTTGTTGGACACTACTAAAACCATTGTTGTTTAGAATCCTTCTTCTCCTACTCAAGAAGTTCAGATTATTCCTCAGCTTAGTGAGGTTTTGGCGGCAATGAAAGCTCTTTTCAATGGGGAGAAAGGGCAACCTTTGTTAACCAGGGTCATCAAAAGTGAGAATATACAGAACATTAGGACAAAGATTAAAGATAAAGAGTCTTTATCAATAGAAAATTCTTAGTTAAAGGAATTACCGAAGGAGGAAGAGGAAGGTTGGGAGGAAGAAGAAGAGCTAGTGAGTAAGGAAACACTTTCAATATCCCAATAGCCTTGTGTTCTGAAGACCTCAAACTATAGCAAGAAAGGGAAAAGAGGCAAAAAAAAAAAGAAGCAAAAAAATTATAACTTATTGGAATGAATTCCATCAATGGAGGCACTCAATGGATGATGGAATAATTAATCTATAGTAAGGGCAAGCAGATTGTAACAAAAATAAGGATGATTTGAAGTCTATGTTTGTCTTGTTTAAGATCAAATTGCTAATTGGTTTCCATTTCAATCCTGTAGGGGTTTTATATGTTGAATTTGGGTTAAACTTCATTTGGATGAATTTGGATCTCCACCTAGTAACTTGATATTTTAAGCTTTGAATAGTTTTAGAGTTTTTTGGTTTTACCTTTTCGGGAGATTGGGCCTCTTGTTGTGCCCCATAATTGGTTTTGGCTCCAGTAAAAAGCTGATAACTAGAAAAAAAATTAATGATAAATGAGAATAATAATGACATATACGATGTTACAATATGGAATCAAAATGTCACGTAAAGATATTCCTAGATATTCAAAGATATATGTAGGAATATATAATAAACTAGATTGAATATTTGTAGTGAACTATGTAGGAAGTAAAAAAAATAGTGAACTACATATAATCTATTAAAGTTATCGTGATATGAGATACTCATGTTTTATGTTGTGATTTTTAGTAAAGTATAATTTACTAAATCTATCATGTTACGATATATTTATTTTAACTAGTTGATAACTTAAACAACATAAAATAATCATCCCGGCTTAATAATAATATGACTAATGTGTAAATAAGTTATTGTGTAACAAGCTGATTGTTGAGATTTGGTAATATGTAAATGAACTGGGGATAATACCGTTTAAGTATAGTGCCATATAAAGTGAATTAGGTATAATGGCTTTTATAATAATATAATATAAATAAATCTTGATTAAATTTGATTAATTATGTGTTGGTATGCTACAAAATCTGCTTAATGGGATATACACAATTCTCCGCTTCATAATCATATGTGTGTGTGTGTGTGTAACTATAAGTAGAGTGATATATATTAATATATATAGTGATGTATAAAAATAATGAACTGTGAAAAAAGAAGCAAACTGAAAAACATGCCAAGTCCATCTATATGCTCAGTTATGGGTTTTTAGATATTGTGTGTGTGATTATACTCCAAACCGACTATATATAGGTATGATTTAATTTAGAAAAAGGACCATATTAAACACCATATTGATTATATCATCTTAGCTTGATATGTCAAATATAAACTCTTCATTCATAAGTACACTTATATTACTAGACAATGTAACTCACAATATATTATTGAATATTGATCTAGTGGTTAGTGGTTAATATACGCCATGATTGTTCCATTAATGGTTAGTATATTTATGGAATATGTGTACTATTAATGATTAGTATACCGTAACTATTGACATAGTGGATTGCACCCTTGAAAGAAGGCTTGGCTTCTTTCTTCCATGCAGCACAATGGAGACTTTCCTCTTGCTATGGGTTTGGAAAATTTGAGGAAAGAATCTCTAGATAAGGGCTCGTGTTATGGTTCTAGTGGGTGAACTTCACTAATGCCTTAAGGTTTTAGTGTAGCGGTGCGTTACATGTGGTATTAAAGCCTCCACCTGGGTTCAAGTCATAGAGTGGGTGGCTACATTGGCATGGCAGTGTTCGTCTGGGGCTCGTACACGTAGGGAATCCTAGTGGTACAGGTGCAAATCTAGCCTAGAGTTTGGGCTTTGGAAGCGTGGTGGGATGTTATGGTCATGGTGGGTGGAATTCACTAACACCTCAAGGTTTTGGTGTAGCGGTTCATTACAGATAGCTCCTTTTGATGCATCTCTGAGGTCTTTCACTACTGTTACTAATAATGGGGGAGGGGGTGAAAAGGGAGAAGAATATAACCAACATAGAAACTATCTAAATGGTGATGTACCAAATGTTTTTGATCTACTGAGCTATATCAAAAATTTAGACCAAAAGGGGGTGAACATACACTTTATCTGACAAAAAGACTAGACTACAGGGTGATTTAACAGGGGGCTTAATGAAGACATAAGGAAAAGGAATTTACCATAGGCACTGCTAAAAACACACTGTCAGATAACTACTCTTTTGTCTCTACGCTCCAAATGAAGCACTTCTTGTTAACTTGAAAAAAATGGTCTTGGCTACACTTGGTATGTTGGTGTCAATCTATGAAAAAATCAAGCTAAAATGACTGAACACAGAGTTGATACATAGACATACTCAAAAGTATAACCAGTCAGATAGAGGTAAAATGCATTCTTATTGATTCAAAGGTAAAATTTGGTAGGGCTTCACCTTACACAAGTGAGAGATACATTTCTCTGCTGAGAGGTTATAATATATAGCTTTTTTTGAGAAAGAGTTTTGGCGCTTTCCAAGAATAGGCAACCCATACTGCATTAAATGCCTAAGAAGGAGGAAGTCCACTAAAGGAACCATGTTGTGGCTGTCTCAAGTCTTGACTTTGGTGCTTAAATAATATTAAATGTCACTACAAAAGCATAGGTCACTTTGTCTATTTGAATGACAAGGCCACTTCTCAATGAAGTTCATGTGACTGTCTGCTCATTAATGTAAAATAAGGAAAAAGGGCCACTCTATTGAATGCCCATGCTACCCTTGGTGGCCACTTGGTGAAAACTATTTCATCTGTTGCAATAACTTCCTATGTCAATGCTTTTTATGCCACCTGGGTTGTTTTATTCATTTCTACGCTTTGCCTTTGTATTTTCCTAGCTCTTTGGCCCTCGGGCTCCTTTCTCAGTGGGTCACTGAGTTTATCCTTGGGTCTCTACTTATAATCTCTTTCAGGCTCTCTTCAACTGTTAACTCATTTCCATGCATGAGCCCATCCTTAAACATTTGAAAATCAATGGCTATATTATCACCATAAGATTAATGTCTGTAGGCCCATCATCATTTGAAATCTAATGACTATTTTGTTGTCTTGAATTTGATGCCTATGGGGATGTCACCAGATGTTTGAACCTCTAACGACTAATTTGCCATGCTGAAGTTGATGTTCTTGGGCCCATCATTATCTTTGGTAATTCCTTCAACTTTTACGGAATGAACCTTCTTGAAGGGAAGGTGCCACTTCATAAAACTAGAAATGATCCCTTTTTGGTCATTGAGAGTCCCCCGCCAGGGTACTTGCCCTTCGGGCTCCTTTGTCTTCTAAATTCCTTTGAAAAAAATGTCCAAGGAATTCCTTCAGACATTTTTCTTGAAGGAAATCTTTCCTTCAACATCTCGGCCCTTTCTTTCAGTCTTTTCCTTTGATAAATTCCTTTAGACAAAAGTCTGAAGGAATTCCTTCGGGCTTTTATTTGAAGGAATCTGCCTTGGTTTCTTCCTTTGTGAATTTATTCAGATAAAATGTCTGAAGGAATTCCTTTGGGCACTTTGTCTGAAGGAATTCACCCTTTGGTTCCTCCTTGGATTTTCTTTGGACAAAAGTCCAAAAAAATCCTGTCTTTTGCATGGATTTTCTTCGAAGGAAAACTTACCTTTTGGCCTTCTATCCTATAATTTTCTAAAGGTGCTCTCTTCCCTCTGCAAGGACACTTTGGGTCCAAAGTTTCCCTTTAGAGCCTACTGAATGATCCCATTTTCTACCTGACTACCCTTCGCAAGGGCACTTGACCTTTAGAGATTTGTAAAAGACTTGCATTCTTTGAAATGGCCCATTCCTTTGCCAAAAGGCTTGTCCAAGGCAATTGCTCAAAGCAAAATAAGCCCCATAATGAACCAAAAACCTACAGGTCTTAGATATCTCAACTCTTTATAATAATATGGCTATTGCAAAGGGGAATGGAGCATTTGCAGTAAGGTGGATACATTCAAGGCCGACGGCTCAAGACAGCAGGGAAAGGAGACTAATTTTTTTGGCCTGTAGGACCAAAATGGTTAACAGTAACATAAAACACTAATAATTATTAAGATTTATTGGTTAGTGTATTTTACATTGTTCCATTGAAAACTTGTGTATGATACGTACCATGAGTGTACTAGTATGTATGAGTACATATACATATATAGCAATGCATGTGATGATTAACTATTGAAATATCTCGCATAAGGATATTTACTAAAAACACTAAAACTATAAAAAACTCACACTTAGATTAATGCTCAAATCTAAAAATAAACTCAACACTTAGACTCATAATAATGCTATGATACCAATGTAATATTCTAGACAAGGATATTTACTAAAACCACACAAACTATAAAATCTAACACATTGCTTTGATTCCACTATAATATCCCACTAAGGATATTTACTACATTTTTTTGATATTTTTGGGATAACATACAAACTCCAATAACCATACAACTGCAATAGCTAAATACTAATAAAATCCACCAACTATATTATCAATAAATACTAATGATTACATACAAAGATCAGTAAAAACACACAATAACTACTTACAATGCTTATTACATAACTCTGTTAAAATACCATTATAATTTCTAGATAAAACTACCACCATCCAAATAGAGTGGATCTATCACCACCAAACCCAACAGATCTTAGGGGGTTTTCATCCTCAAAAATCTCCTCTCCAAGGGTTTCATCTTTAGTAGAGGGATAAGTTGAACCAAGTTCATGCTCCAAGAATGAACATCAGTTCAATTCTTATAAAAGTGGGGTTATAATTTTTCAACATATCTTTTACAAAGGAGAGCCAAGTATATATAGACTTACATGGAAGAAGGAGAAGAGTTAAAACTTCATGGACAAACAAATAAATTTGACCTCCTTCTAGTGGGTGTACTATTTAAGCATAGTAGGTAGATTCCCCATTTTTGACAAATCTTCCTTCACAAACACATGCCTCCAAAACTGCATCCCACTCACACATGTGAGCCAATCTAGAATAGCAAACCTCTTGCATTCTTCCCCATGTGCACATGAGATTCCAAGATAAGTCTTCAATCACTTTTAACCAAGTGGCAAACAAGAAAACCATAGATCCACCCACAAATTCATCCCATAGCTCACACATGTGATTCATTTCAAAGGACTTCACACACCAATTTAAGATTCCCTCTTAGAAATTTGTCCCAACTATTCACCCCTTGTCCTCATCCCAAAAAGGAGACATGTGACTCATCAAAAGACAATGAAACTTGTATTTTGCTCTTCCACTCCTTCACATGCATAAAATACCCTTGTAAGTCATGCCACATCATCTTCAAGCCACCTCACTTGCTTCATCATCAGTTATATCACCTGCTACCTCACCATAAATAGTGATAGTGAATAGTAATTCAAGAATAATGCCAGAGAATAGCAACCTGTGAATAGTGACTCCCACACTAATATTCCCTAACATCACTCGATTTAGCTTAAGGGAACCAAATAGGCTAATGGTATTCTACAATTGTATGTTAGGGGAAAAGGGGGAGATTACAATCCTCCCTTCACAAATATTTCTCATCCCCAAATAATTTGGTTAACTTCATGTATCGAAATACCTAGATCCCAAATCAACTATGAAAATTTGTAATTCCCAATCCTCGAACCTCTTTGTGATATAGTTCCTCCATCGTGACATTATTGTGCTACTCTGATAAAATCTAGAAAGCTAGTGCTAAATGTCTTTATTAACATCTCTAAAACTTCTGATTTTTTACCCAAATCAGAATAAGTATAGTTGTATAAATCATCTTCTATAGCTAGAGCAGACACTACCCTTTTTCAACACCTCTTCTAGAGTCACAAATTGGAATATTTCCCAATTCTTGATCAAGATTGCTCTTTAATCCAATTGTAAGAATGCAAATGGAATCATATGGTGGATGATCTCTACCTTCTTGCTCAAACCAATATAGGTGATCTGCACATGCAACTTTTGAGCTTTTTGGTAAGACCTCTAAAATCAAGTTTCTCTTGGAGAACATCAAGCCCATCAGTTACTTGCTTGATTTATTTATCTTTTTCTTCTTTCTCTTGCTTCCTAAATTACTCTACATCAATCTTCTCCTGATCACTTTTTAGGCTAGAATATGATTGCACTTCCTCTGATGAATGCATATCTACATATCTACCTCTACCTAATATTCACCTAAGTCAACTAAATCACTAACCTATGACTCATTCTTCCTTCTCCTTTTCTGAAATTTGAGAAAATTATTCAAGGTGACTTTTCTCTCCACACAAAACACTCATGGCTAGTGGCTCATTGTGTATATTTGCATGCACCACCTCCACATCCAATGCTTCCACCATGGAAACTTGTTCTTCTACTTGGATGCTTTCTTCCCTTATATATAAATCTTGTTTTTGTGTTAGATACTTGATCATTGGAAAAATGATGGGTGCTTCTTGAACAAACACATCATTTATAACCTTTACTTGGATGGAGGACCTCTCTGCACATTCCTGTGAAAATTTTATTTTCATTTATTAAATTAGCCTATCAAAGAGTTGTTGCTATCATTGGAAATGTTCATTGATTGTTTTAAAAAATCATTCATTCTGTCTTTGCTTCATCACCTCTTCTTTTGTGGGCAAAAATTTGGGTTGTCGTTGCCACTCCATGTTCCCTGCAGCTCTATCAACAAACAATTTTACAAACACAAGCCCTCATAGGATGGCAAGATCTCAAGCTCTGATACCACTATAGTATCCTGGATAATGATACTTATTAAAAATATTGAAACTATAACAAACTTACACTTAGACTAATGCTCAAATCTAAAAATAAACTCAACACTTAGACTCACAATAATGCTCTGATACCACTGTAATATCCCTAAAGGATATTTACCAAATTTATTTATGATTTTTTGAAATAACATACAATTTTGAATAACCATATAACTAAAATAGCTAAATACTGATAAAATACACCAACTATATTTTTATGCAAATACTAAAGCTTACATATAAAAGAGAAATAAAACACAACTGCTTACATAAAAATTCTTTTGAAGCACAAATATAGTTTCGAAATGAAACTACCACATGTCAACCAAGGATGATCTCTCACAATCGAAACCATCAGATCTTATAGGGTTATCATCCTCAAAAATCTCTTCACTCCAAGGTATTCATCTTTTAGAGAGGCTTAAGTATGAACCAAGTCCAAACTTACAAAAGAAGGGGGTTTATAAATTTTCAACATATCTTTTACAAAGGAGAGCCAAGTATATATAAAATTACATAGAAGACAGAGAAGAGAAAATTCATGGACAAGCAAAGAAATTCACCCTCTTTCTAGTGAGTGCACTATCCAGACATAGTAACTAGCTTGGATTCTTGTTCAAGGGTCAAAATTGGATTCCTTGCTTTTGACAAATCCTCCTCCATAATCACATGCCATGAAAAATGCATCTCACTCATACATGTGAGCCAATTTAGAATAGTAAACCTCGTCTTCTTCCCCATGTGCACCTGAGTTTCCAAGACAAGTCTTCAATCACTTCCGACCAAGTGGCAGACAAGAAAACAATAGATCCAACCATTAATTCATCCCATAACTCACACATGTGACTCATTTAAAAGGATTTCACATGCCAATTTAAGATTCCCTCTTATAAATTTATCCCAACTATTCACCCCTTGTCCTCATCCTAAAAGGTAGACATGTAACTCACCAAAATACAAAGACATTGGTCTTTTAGTCACCCACTCTTCCACATGCATAAGATACCCTAGTGGGTCATGCCACATCATTCCACAAGTTATCTTCGTATTGCATCATTAGCTACATCACTTACCACATCATCTTCCATGTCACCATGAATAGTGGCACATGAATAGTAATTATGAATGGTACCTTGTGAAAAGTGCCATGTGAATAGTGTTTTTCACATTAATGTTTCATGACATCCCCTGATTTAGCCTACAAGAACCAAATAGGCTATTGGTCTTCTAAAATTGTATGTTAGGATATTACAATCCTCCCTTTTGAAATATTGATTATCCCCAAGTAATCTGATCAACTTTATGGATCCAAATACGTGGATCCCAAATCAATTATGAGAATTTACAATTCCCAATCCTTGAACCGCTTTGGGATAGAGATGCTCTAACAGGTTCATGTGATGTTACTCTGATAAAATCTAGAAATTTAATGCTAAATTTCTTTGTTACAACCTCTAGAACTTCTAAATTTGCATCCAAACCATAATTAACATGGATATAGCAAGCATCCTCCATAGCTGGAAGCATATGGCATCTTTTTACAACACCTCTACTTTCTTGCTCAAACCCCTTTGGGTGATCCAAATCTATACCTAAATCTTCTGAGTTATTTGATGAAACCTCTAAATTAGATTACTCTTGTAGAAAATCAAGATCATCAATTATTGACTTAATTTCTTTGGCTCATTCTTCTTTTTCTTGCTCCTAGATTTGATCTACATCAATCTTATCTTGATTACTATCTGAACTAGGATCTAACTTTACCTCCTCTAATGAATGCACATCTACATTCACTTGATCTACATCTGAGTCACCCAAGTCACTACCTGTGACTCCTTTCTTCTCTTATTCACTATCTAAATTCTTTCAAAATTTAGATACATGGGAGGCAATTGTTTCCACCTGCTTCAATGGTGCCAATTCTTTGACATGTGGATCTGGATTTTGGATATCAAACCTATCAATAAATATTTACATGAAGTCTTCATAATAAGTGGCATTGCCATGCCCTAGGGTCACCAATCCATGATACCACCACTTATGAGCATACCCATCTAAATGGAGTGTGTCATACTAAATGGCTTCCATTCCTAACATGGGGTTAAGTGAAAAATATTTATCTAATTTTTTCACCCACAAATGTGCATTATAGTTGTTGAAATTATCAAAATAAGGAATTGACAACTTACCCACATTCCTCTACAACTCATGGTTCTAACGTCTCCCTCCTCTATGAGGTCTATGCTTTTGTTTAATGTCCATAAACTCTGTAAATGTTACCTCGGCCTAAAAATCTACTCCTATTGATCTCTACTCTTTCATTACGTGTCTATTAAATTCTTGATCATCTTTTGGTCTACTAATTGCTTTTGGAGGATTATTCCTTGAAATGAAACTAGGCATGGTAGGTCTAGAGTTGACCGAACCACCAAATATCATAAAGGAGTAACTCTATTCTAGATTACATTGGATCCTTTATCTACCATTTGTGCAAACAATTGATTAATTTCTTATTGTGTTTGAACCATCTGCTGCATCATTTGATGGTATCCCCTAGCAAAATCACTCATCAAATTTTCCAGATTAGATGGATCTTTTCTCATTTCACCCATTTATAAAAACCAATTACTTTTACATAAAAGCTTCATCTTTTATCTACAATAGTTGAAATAATATATGCAATACAAAAATTCACAATAGGAAATTAGACACCAATAGGATGATAGGATACTTTGTGCTCTGATACAACTATGGAAAAAGGGGGACATTACAATTATATTCATGGTTTTATTGATGGTTTAAAATTAAGTCATAAACTTCTGAAGAATAGAACCCTACTTATACATGTATACAACCTATTAAAAATGCAAAAAATATTAAAATGAAAGATTGTGTGTTCATAAGAATTATGAATTTCTTATAGCTGAATGTTTAAATTGAGTAGTGTGTACCTAAAATGGTAGACTGTGATATTAGTGCTTGTCATATAATATATTGCATTTATGATTACTTACAAAAAATTGAGTATGTAGTCTAATTATAGATTATACCCGACTGGTATAAATTGTAATTATTATAGTTAATTATTTTTATGATAAATAATATTGTGATGATTCATTCATACTTTTGACAAACTAAATGTACTCATTTTGATTATTCCTCTATTTAACATGTTTTATACTTGTTAGTAAAAAGTAATCTGTATGAATCTGTTGGTTATTTTTATGTTAACTAAATATTGAATTGTTAGTAATGATAAAATAGTGAAACAGACTTTACTAGTTTACAAGTATCATAATGTCAGATGAAGGTAATTCGATTAAATGACATGTATAAAATTGATTGATCCTAGATATCAATAATTATTAAAAAATTTAGCCAAAGTAATGTTAGTTAGACATTGTCATTTCATGTGTATGATTTACATATTTATACGATATCATGTTAGAATAGATTTATTTATGGTATATTATATGTTCTTAAAAATCATACATCACACGGATATTAACTTATCTTTTTGGATTCTCGCACCATCACTATCTACTCATCTGTGAAAGGAGAACCATTCCCTGATGGGGGATTGTATAGGGGATCGATGGTCCATAGATGAGGTGTAAAAATGCTCAGCTGATGCTCTCCCTTCTCATAACAATACTTCTTTGAAGACAACATTTGAGATTTTCATAGATACTAGAGTTTGAGGAACTCATAGTCCGTGAAGCCATGTATCTTATATTTTGTATATTGTATTGTATTTTTTATTATTAAAACATTATCTCTGATAAGATGTAATTATTTACTTATTATACATTGACAATAATGGTTGTATGGTTGTAATAACCATGGCTAGATATCAATAATTACTTTCTATATTTAGTTATGATATGTTTCATATGATAATAATGATAAGAAATAGATAGATGTCACATGTTTATTTTATAGTTGACATGCTTAGAATGTTTTATTTGAATCACTAATTAGATTTTCACGATGTAATCTAATAAAAGAATACGTTGTTTAAATTTTTTTTTAAATCACATATTTTTAAGTAGATTTTAGTAGGGATGTTACATGTGATATCAGAGCCACGACTCAAACTCTAAGACCTAATGATTCTACTAATATTTTTATATCTTTCTATTTACTAGAAAGAAGATGGTGAAAGTTAAGGTATCCAAAGAGGGTCTGTAAAATGTAAATGACAATAACCCTCCATTTGATTCTAACTGATTTGTTATTGAGTAAGAAGTAAAGCTAGATTAGATTCTCACAGTCATGAATGAGACCAGGGATTGGATTATAGCCTTGGAGTAGGAAGTTCATGGCCATGAAGAGGAAGAACATCATGAATAATCTAAAGAGCATACTGTTGAGCAAAAAAACCTTCAAGATGCAAGAGCACAGATAGCTACAGAGTTGGCTATAGATATAAAAAAATTGAATCCACCTAAGTTTGATAGAACTATTTTAAGTGACAAAGATAAATCATGACTAATTGAGATAGAAGAGCATTTTGAGATTTGAAACTACTCTGAGATTACTAAAGTAGTTTGAGGAGTTTAACAATTGGCTAGTGAAGCAACTACATGGTGGGACAACTAGAAGTTGGAAATGAATTTTAACATGACCACCACTACATGGGAGCATTTTGTGACATTATTCAAAACATAGTGACTTCCACAATTATACTTTGATTAGAATCTTATAGATTTTCAAAATCTAAAGTAGGGAGACTTATTAGTGAATGAGTATTAGGAGTAGTTCACCAGACTTCTAAAGTATGTACCTTAGTACCAAACATATGAGAGGTTCATAATCATGAAATTTATCATGGGATTTAAACCCTATATTGATGGAGAGATGAATGTTCATAGACCTTCTATCATGGACTATGTTTTTGATAATGTAGTCAAACATGAGCAAAAATTAAAATCTTCTACATAGGCCAGGTACAAGTTTAAGAAAAAGTTTGGAAGTTATAAACCATATTTGAAAAATAATAACTAGAAGTAGAGGATTGAAGACTCCCGACAATAGTTCAAAAGTTAGAATTCCAAATTCAACAATGGTTTAGATAATAAAAAATTGAGCAATGGTTTCAAAGGCAGTTTCAAGGGAAACCATTAGGCTGATAGGAAAGGACCACTTAGAGGTTGATTTATTTATGGATATAATCATTATGCTCATGAGTATACTCAAGACAAGTCAAAGAACAAAGGTCTTACTCCTCAACATGGAAATTTTTAGTAGCATATTCATGTAATAAGTGGTAATCAGTAAGTTGAATCCCAAGCTTCATCCATAAAATTTTCAAGTATTTTGTTTGAACATCCACTTTTTATTTTGATAGATACAAGGGCTACAAAATAGTTTATAACTCCTAAAATACTTAGTAAGTTATCTAGAAGAGTTGGAGTAATGGCAAATGCATGGTCAGTACAATGTGAGAATGATTAAAAAGTCATAGTTGACAAGTGTTTAATTGAAGCAAAGATTAGGTTGTCTGAATTTATAATAACAGTGGATATGTATGTAACACCACTAGGGTCATATGATGTGATCCTAGGAGTCACTTGGCTTGCAAAATATAAGGCCAAAGTTGACTACTACTTGAAAAATGTGATTGTCTAGATGATTTTGGAAATTAAATACAAATTCAAGGCAAAAAAAGAGAGTTGAGGTTTAGGCAGATTTATGCAATGCAACTCAAAAAATTCTAGGAAAAAGGATGTTAAGCATTTATCATTAAGATAAAAGAGATGGAAGAATCCAAGAAATCATCATTTGAAGATTATCCATTCCTTAGGAACTTTTATGATGTGTTTTTAGAGGAATTACCAAGATTACCTCTTAGATGTGAGTTTAATTTCTCTATCGATAACATACCTAGATTGGAACCACAGTTAAGGCACCATATAGGATGATAACCATTGAGATAGTTGAATTGAAGGCTCAAATCCAAAAAAAATTGTCAAAGGCGTTGATCAGGCCAAATGTGTCACCATAGAGTGCACTAGTTGTCTTTGTAAAGAAGAAAGATGGTACTCTTTGACTTTGTTTTAATTATAGAATGTTGAACAAGACAATTATAAAAAATAAGTATTCACTACCTCGTATAGATGATCTTTTTGATCAAATGTAGGGATAAATAGTTTTTTCTAAGATTGATCTTAGATTAAGGTATCATCAACTGAGTATAAGGGATGAGGATATTTTGAAGACAAAATTCAGAACTTGTTATGGGCACCATGAATTCATAGTGCTACCATTTGGGTTAACAAATGCTCTGACAACATTTATGAATCTCATGAACTATATGTTTAGAGATTACCTAAATCATTTTATTTTAGTCTAATGTTGAACAAGACAACTATCAAAAACAAGTATTCACTACCTCATAGAAATGATATTTTTGATCAAATGTAGGGAGCAACAATGTTTTCTAAAATTTATTTTAGATTAGGGTATCATCAACTAAGTATAAGGGATGAGGATATTCTGAAGACAACATTCAAAACTTGTTATGGACACCATGAATTCATAGTGTTACCATTTGGGTTGACAAATAATCCAACAACATTTATGAATCTCATGAACTGTATTTTTAGAGATTACCTAAGTCATTTTATTTTGGTTTTTCTTGATGAAATTCTTATATACTCTAAAAATGAAGAGAAGCATCTTCAACATCTGAAACTGGTTATGCACCAGTTGTGAAAGCATAAGTTATATGGTAAGTTATCTAAGTGCACATTTTTCTAAGAGAAAAGATAATATCTAGGACATATTATCTCTGCAGATGAAATTTTAGTAGACCCAACAAATATAAGAGCCATTTGGAATGGTCGATACCAAGGAATGTGCATGAGGTAATGAGTTATATGGGATTAATGGGATAATATAGAAAGTTCATTTCAAATTTTTATAAGATAGCTAATCCAATTACTTCTTTGTAATGAAAGAATCAAAGTTTTAACTGGTCAAATAAATGTGAAGTAGTTTTTCAAGAATTGAAAAGAAAACTTACTTCAACATCAATGTTAAGAGTTCTTGACCTTAATGATTAATTTTTAGTAATCACATATGCATATGAGGATGGACTAGGGAGAATCCTCATGTAGGATGGTGCAGTGGTAGCTTATGAATCAATAAAGTTTAAGCCTTATTAGATGAATTATACCCCTCATGACCTAGAACTTATAATAATTATGCATGTTTTGTAAGTTTGGCAACATTACTTGATAGAAAAATTGTTTAAGCTCAAAATAGATAACTTGAGACTCAAGTACATCTTCACCCAATAAAATATGAATGCTCATTAGAGACGTTGGCTAGATTTTTTTTTTGATCATGATTTTGATATCAATTATATTAAAGGCAAGAAAAACACAGTAGCTAATGTTCTTAATCATAGAAGGTACATAGTAGCCATGGCTACTATCAGGGGTGCTTTTAAAAATTTAGTGATCGAATTATCACCAAGAGATGAATTTTATGATCAGGTCAAGAAAACATTGTCTGAGAATGCTCAAATTCTTAGATATAAGGGATTTAAATTAGAGAATGATGATCTTTTATGTTACAATAAAAATATGTATGTGCTAGATTGAGAGAATTTGAGGAGCACAGTGCTAAAGTAACTACATAATACCCCATATTTAGCACATTTAAAAGTAACAAAGCTCATGGCAGAGCTTAGACCACTATATTTATAGAAAGAAATCAAAAAAGATGTAATGAACTTTGTGTCATGTTGTCTATAATGTCAACAAGTAAAAGATGAACATATGCATCTAGCAAGTTTGATATATTTGTATGAAATACTAGAGTGAAAGTGACAGGTGATCAGTATCGATTTTTTCCAAGGTTTACCATTGTCATGAAATAGGCACGATATGATCTTGGTATTAGTTGACAAACTAACCAAGGTAGTTTATTTTATCTTAGGTAATTTGATAGATGATGCACCTACTCTTGTAAATAGGTTTGTAAAATGTATCGATTGCATATATTCTCAAAGAAGATCATTTAGGATCATGATCCGAAGATGACTTCAAGGTTTTAGGTAAATATGAATTCAACTTTGAGTACACAACTAAACTTCAACAGTGCATATCATCTAGAGATTGACGACTAAATTGAATGAGTCAATTAAGTGTTAGAAGATCTTCTTTATATGTATTGCATGGATTAGAAGTACAATTGAGAAGATTATAATCCATTGATTTTGCCCATAATAACTCATACCAATCACCCTTGAATATGACACTATTTAAAGCACTATACGGAAGAAGGTGCAAGACACTAATTAGCTAGGACAGGTTGGATAACAGGTTAGTCTTTGGACCTAAGATGCTTTTAGAAATAGAAGATCAAATTAGATTAATCAAGAAAAGATTGATCGAGTCCAATGATAGGTAGAATATTTATGTTGATTTGAAGAGAATAGATAGGCAATTTTTAGTAGGTGATAAAGTGTTCTCGCAGGTTAAATTGTAGAAGAGCTCAATTAAATTTAAAAAGCCAGTAAAACTTTTATCGAGATATGTGGAACACTTCAAAGTGTTAGAAGTGATCAATTCTACAGCATATAGGCTTATATTTCCACCAGCTCTAACTGTATTACATAATGTATTCCATGTTTCTTATCTTAAAAAATATGTAATTGATCTTAAACATGTATTAGATTGAAATACTTTGTAGGTTTTAGATCTTGAGGTGGTCATAGTAAAATCAATCAGGGTAATTGATATCCACAAACTTTATTTGCATAGTAGAGAAATGTCATAGTGCAAAGTTTTGTGAGACTAATATTCTGAGGATAGTGTTACTTGGAAGGAATATGATGAGTTTTGCAGGGGATTTTTATATTTATTTACTTGATTTGATACCTCATATTATGTTATTTTTTTATTGAATAATGTTTTTAATTTAGACCTTATGTTTGAATAAGTGTCATCGAAACAATGACGAACTTTAAGGGAAGGATGTTACATCTTGATTCCTCACTAAACAAACTTAATTAATTATCTGTAGATATTTATAATTGATAATTTGATTTGCTTACCATTTGGTTTAGCTATAAGTTATATTTTTTTATGAAACATATGTATGTTACTTTATTATATGTTTGCATTGCTATGGGTTAATTTTAGTATATATTTTTTACATTGTGTTCATGTTGACTTGTTATCTAACAGAATTTTATGATATATATAACACCATTATATATATATATATATATATATATATATATATATATATATATATATATAATGGTGTTATATATATATATATATATATATATATATATATATATAATGGTATTATGTACTATCTACTTGCGTGTCATGAGTTGTACGCATGATAGATTCATCCTTTAGGGCATGATGAAGGAAGAGCATCATCGAAGAGGGTGATGTAGATAGAGATGTTAGGAGATGATAGAGGAATGACTATAACCCTATACACACCACAGTAAATAATACATACTAGATACATAGTAGAATTATTAATGTTAGCATATTTCTGATGATAGATTGCATTTAGAATTGTTTACGCATTGTTAGCTTAGTTTAATGATTAAGTGGAATAGATCATGTGTGATTGCATTGTGGATGTTATGTGTAGGGTTAAATGCATAATGTTATAGTCTGATTATATTGATGATTGGTTTAACAGACGTTCGATTTACCATTTTGAGTTATAAAAATATAATAGAATTTATATATATTAATCAAATTACTATTAAAATCTTGATGTTATTAACATTTCTAAGCTAGAAATAAATAATTTAATTGTATTTTATTATACTTAGAAAATAAAATAAAAATAATAGTAATAATAAAATAAGGGTATGGCGTTATAAATAAAAGAAAACAAGGCAAGTTAAAATAAAATAGAATAAAATATTGTTAGTCTTGTTTTAAGGCAAGTTAGAGAATGACTTATCGGCTTATAGTAAGATTCTAAAAAAATAAATAAAAAGAAAATAATGAGATAAAATAAATAAAAGGAAAAAATGTAGCTCTAAATAAAAACCTATACTTATTCAAAGAATAAGAAGAATGAAGAGAGAGGCGCAACATAGGGGGAAAAAAGAGTAAGAGAAAGGGAAAGAGATAGCAGCAGAGCGTAGGAGAATAAGGAAGAAAAAAAATAACCAGAGGGGATGAACGAATTTATACAAGTATGTATGGTGCATCCAATTGTATATAGGGTTTATGTTAATCTTAAAGATAAATTAAGTTACCATATCTATAGTAAATTAAATATATAAATTAATTCACTATATCTCACAGTGAATAGAAGTTGAATACAGTAAACTAAGTGATAAATTAAGTCGTCATATCTATATGCAACGATATACTATTCTTATTCATAATCTACATATATCAAACTAGTCTATATATATCTAAAAGAAGTGGTGATCTACTAAACCAAACACACAAAGAGTATGGCGATCTGTTTATATCAAACTTTTTACCAAGGAATATACAGTCAAAGATATATGTAGTGAAAGATATATACAAGAATATACCAAAAATATTTTTGATATGATGACCAATTGAACTACATAAGAATATTAAGTTAGTAAAGATATCATTATAATAATTGTATATATGATGTTGTAATAATGATACATAAGAAGAATAATGATATATACAATGTCAGAATCAAGATGTCCCATAAAGATATTACTAGATATTTCAATGAAAGACATTCCTAGACATTCAAAGATATATGCAAGAATATACAACGACTAGATTGAATATTTACAACACATTGTGTAGGAAGTAAAAAAAATAGTGAACTAGGTATAATCTACTAAAGCTATCATGATATGAGATCCTCATGTTGTAAGTTTTGATATTTAGTAAAGTATAATCTACTAAATCTATCATGTTATGAGGTATTTAGTTTAATTAGTCGATAGCTTAAACAACATAAAACAATCATCCTGGCTTGATAATAACATGACCAATGTGTAAATAAGTTGTGTAACTAGCTAATAGCCAAGATTTGGTAACATGTAAATGAACTAGAGATAACATCGTTTAAGTATAGCACCATATAAAGCAAACTGGGTATAATGGCTTTTATAAACTAGAATATAAATTAACCCTGATTAAATTTAATTAATTACATGTTGGTATGCTATGAGATCTACTTAATAGGATATACACAATTCTTCACTTCACAATAATATATATATATTAATTGACTATATATATGAAACTATAAGTGGACTAATATATTAATATATATATAATGATGTATAAAAATAGTGAACTGTAAAAAAAGAAGTAAACGAAAAAAACATGCCAAGTCCATCTATATACTTGGTTATGGGTTTTTAGATATTGCATGTGTGATTATAGTCCAAACCAAATATATATAGGTATGAGTTCATTTGGAACAAAGACCATATTAAACACCATATCGATTGTATCTTTTCAGCTTGATATGTTGAATGTAAATTTTTCATTCATAAGTAAACTTATATTACTAGACAATGTAACTCACAATATATTACTGAATATTGATCTAGTAATTAATGGTTAGTATACGTCATGATTGTTCCATTAATGGTTAGTATATTTACGAATTATGTGTATTGTTAATGATTAGTATATCGTAACATAGACCGCTAATACTTATTGAGATTTATTGGTCAATGTATTATACATTATTCCATTGAAAACTTGTGTACGATACTATCAAAACTTGTGTATATACATATATAGAAATTCATGTGATGATTAATGATATTTATGGTTCTATTGATGGTTCAAAACTAAGTCATAGATGAATGAAGAATAAAAACCCGCTTATACATGCATATAACCTCTTAAAAATGTAACAAATGTTAAAACAAAAGATTATGTATTTCTTAGAATTATGGTTTTATTATAACCGGTTGTTTAAATTGAGTAGTGTGTACTTAAAATGGTGGACTATAATATTAGTGTTTGTCATAGAATATACTATATTTGTTTACTTACGAAAATTTGAGTATGCAATCTAATTATAGATTATCCCTGATTGGTATAAATTATAATTATTACGCTTAATTATTTAGGTGATAAATAATATTATAGTGATTCACTCATAAATTTGATGGATTACATGTATGCATTTTGATTATTCATGTGTTTAGCATGTTTTATACTTGCTAATAGAAACTAATCTATATGAATATGTTGACTATATTTATGTTAATCAAATCTCACATTGCTGGTACTAAGAAAGTAGTAAGATAAACTTCACTAGATTATTAGCATCACAATGTCAGATGAAGTCAATCCAATTAAGTGATGTGTATAAAATTCACTGATTCTAATGATATATAACTATTGAAAACTTTAGTCAAAGTAATGTTAGTTAAACATTGTCATTTCATATGTATGATTTACATGTTTTTTGAATATCATGTTAGAATATATTTATTTATGGTACCGTGCATGTTATTAGAAATCATACATCACATGGGTACTATCTTGTCTCTCTATATTATCACACCATCACTATCTACTCATTCGTGAAGGGAGGGTCATTCCTTGATGAGAGATTGTGTGGGAGATCGATAGTCCGTAGATGGTGTGGAAAATCGCTCAAATTATGCTCTCCCTCTCCACAGTAGTACTTATTTGAAGTTGACACTTAAGATTGTCATAGATAGTAGAGTTCGAAGAACTAATGCTCCTTGGAGCCATGTATCTTGTACAGTATAATGTATTTATTTTTTAAAACATTATCTTTGATGAGATGTAATTATTTACTTATTATACATTAACAAAAATGATTTTACGGTTGTACCAACCATAGTTGAATATCAATAATTACTTTTTATATTTAGTTATGATGTGTTTTATATGATAATAGTGATCAAAGATGGATAGATTTCACATGTTTATTTTACAGTTGGCATATTTAGAATGTTTTATCTAGATCACTAATTATATTATCATAGTGTAATTAAAAGAAAGAATATGTTGTTTAAATTTAAAAAAAAAACACATATTTCTAAGTAGATTTCAGTGGAGATGTGACATGTGGTATTAGAGTTACAAATCGAACTCTAGGACCTAATGAGTCCATTAACATTTTCATATCTTTCTGTTTATAAAAAAAGAGATGGTGAAAGCTAGATTATTCAGAGATGATCTATCAAATGTCAATGATAATAACCTTCTGTTTGATCTTAATTGATTTGCTACTGAACAAGCAACAGAGTTGGATTAGATTCTTGTAGCCATGAATGAGACCGGGGACTAGATTACAGCCTTAGAACAAGAAGTTTATGGCCATGAATAGGAAGAACCTGAAGAACATCCTACTAAGTAGGAAAACCCTCAAGATGTGAGAGCATAGGTAGTTGCAGAGTTAGTTAGAGATATGAAAAAGGTGAATCCAGCTAAGTTCAATGGAATTGTTTTTGGTGATGGAGTTGAAGCATGGTTGAATGAGATGGAGTATTTTGATATTCAAAACTACTCTAAGATCACTAGCAGTTTGGGGAGATTACCAGTCGGATGGTGAAGTCACTACATAATGGGATAACAAGAAGTTAGAAATGAATTTAACTCAACCACCAATACATGAGAAAAATTTGACATTCTTCAGAGCATGGTAACTTCTATCACTATAATTTGATTAAAAGCTTATAGATTTTTGAAATTTGAAGCAGAGAGACTTATCAGTGAATGAGTATTACATAGAGTTCATTAAAATTTTAAAATATGTACTTCAGTACCAGGTAGATGAGAGGTTCAAAATTAGAAAGTTTATCATGGAATTGAAACCCTATATTGTTGGAGAGGTGGATGTTCATGGACCTTCTAACATGGATCAAGTTTTTGAGAAAACAATTAAATATGAGCAAAAGTTGAAATATTTTGCACAGGCCAAGAACAAGTTTAAGAAAAAGTTTTAAAGTTTTAAACCAACTTTTAAAAATAACAAGTAGAAGCAAAGAAGTGGAGTCTCCCATAATCAATTTAAAAGTTAGAATGTCAAATTCAACAATAGTTCAGGGATTAAGAAACTAGGCAATGGCTTCAAAGTTAGTTTCATAAAAAAAATAGACTGACAGGAAAGGACCACCTAGAGGTTGATCCATTTGTGGAGATGATCATTATGCTCATTAGTATACTCAGGGCATGTCAAAGAAAAAATTTCTTACTCAAAAAGGAAATTTTTAGCAACATATTCATGCGCCATTTGATAATCGGTAAGCCAAATTCTAAATTTCAACCATCAAACTATCAAGTATTTTATTTGAACATCTAGTTTCTATTTTGATAGATACAGGGACTACATAATGTTATAGCTCCTAAAATGCTTATTAAGTTATCTATAAGAGCTAAAGTAATGACAAATACATGGTCGATACAATATGAGAATAATTCAAAAGTCATGGTTGACAAGTGTTTATTCAAAGCAGTAATTAGGTTGCCCAAATTCACAACAGTAGTGGATCTGTATGTAGCACCACTAGGGTCATATGATGTGATCCTAAGAGTCAACTACCTTGAAAAACATAAGGCCAAGGTTGACTACTACCTGAATAAGGTTGATTGTCTGGATGATTTTAGAAATCAGATGCAAATTTAAGATGAGAAAAGAGAGTTGAAGCTTAGGTAGTTTTCTATAATGCAATGCAAAAAAATTCAGAGAAAAGGATGCCAAGCATTTATTATCAAGATAAATGAGATGAAAGAATCTAAGGAACCACCCTTCAAATATTATACATTCCTTAAGAATTTTCATGATTTTTTTCCAAAGGAATTACTAAGATTGTCTCATAAATGTGAGTTTGATTTCTATATCGATATCATATTTGGATCGAAACCACAATTTAAGGCACCATATAGGATGAAAATCAATGAATTGATTGAATTGAAGGCTCAACACCAAAAATTATTGTCAAAGGGGTTGATTAGGCCAAGTGTGTCATCATGGGGTGCATTAATTATCTTTGTCAAGAAGAAAGATGGTACTCTTCAACTTTGCATTGATTATAGAATGTTGAATAAGACAACTATCAAAAATAGGTATCTACTACCGGGTATAGATGATATTTTTGATCAAATATGAGGAATAAAGATCTTTTTTAATATTTATCTTAGAGCAAAATACCATCAAATGAGGATAAGAGATGAAGATATTATGAAGACAACATTCAAAAATTGTTATAGGCACTATGAGTTCAAAGTGCTACCATTTGGGTTGACAAATGCTCTAACAACATTCATGAATCTCATAAAACAATGTGTTCAAAGATTATCTAGATCATTTTGTTTTGGACTTTCTTGATGACATTCTTATATATTCTAAGAATAAAGAGGAACATCTTCAACATCTGAAATTAGTTTTACAACAGTTATGGAAGCACAAGTTGTATGGTAAGTTTTTTAAGTGCATATTTTTTCAAGATAGAGTATAATATCTACGACATATTATCTCTGTAGATGGAATTTTAGTATACGCGACAAAGATAAGAGCTATTATGGAATGGCCGGTGCCAAAAAATGTGTATGACATAAGGAGTTTTATGGGATTAGTGGGCTATTATAGAAAGTTCATTTTAAATTATTCTAGGATAGTTAATCCAATTACTTCTTTGCAACATAAGACCTAAAATTTTAACTAGTCAAATAAGTGTGAAGTAGCTTTTTAGAAATTGAAAAGAATGCTTACTTCAACACTAGTGTTGAGTTCCTAACCCTAATAGTCAATTTTCAGTGATCACAAATGCATCTAGGGATGGACTAGGGGAGTCCTCATGCAAGATGGTACAGTGGTAGCTTATTTATCAAAAAATTTGAAGCCTTACGAGGTGAATTATGCCCCTCATGACCTGAGCTTGTAGCAATTATGTATGCTTTGCAAGTTTGGTGGCATTATTTGTTAAAAAAACTATTTGAGCTCAAAATGGGTAACTTGGGACTCAAGCACATCTTTACCCAACTGAATCTAAATGCTTGTCAGAGACACTGGCTAGAGTTCTTTTCTAATTATAATTTTGATATCAACTATATTAAAGAGAAAAAAATAGAGTAGTTGATGCCCTCAATCATAAAAGGTACATAGAAATCATAGCTACTATCAGGCATACTTTCAAGGATCGAGAAATAAAATTCTCATCAAGAGATGAATTTTATAATTAAGTCTAGAAAACATTATCTAATAATGCTCAGAAATCCTAGGTATAAAGGATTTAGATTAGAGAATGATGATGTTTTGCATTATAATGAAAGGATGTATGTCTCAGATCAAGACAATCTGAGGAGCATAGTACTAAAAGAACTACACAATGCCCTATATTCAAGACATCCAAAAGTAACCAAGCTAATAGAAGAGCTTAAACCATTATATTTTTGAAAAAGAATCAAGAAAGATGTAGTGAACTTTGTGTCATGTTATTTGAAATGTTAACAAGTGAAAGCTGAACATGTGCATCCAATTGGTTTGTTATATCTACATGATATATCAAAATAGAAGTGGCAAGTGATCAATATGGATTTTTAAAAAAATTTACCATTGTAACATAATAGGCACGATATGATCTTGGTAGTAGTTGACAAACTAACTAAAGTAGCTTGTTTTATACCAAGCAATTTGATAGATGGTGCACCCATTCTTGCAAAAAAATTTGTAAAAGAAGTGTATCGGTTGCATGGATTCTCAGAAAAGATCATTTCAGATCTTGATCCGAAGATGACTTCCATATTTTGGGTAACTCTAAATTCAACTTTGTGTATGCAACTAAACTTCATCACTATATATCACACAGAGATTGGAACCCAGACTGAGCGAGTCAATCAGGTGTTAGAAGATCTTCGTATGTATTGTATGGATCAACAGTGTAAGTAAGAAAATTATCTTCTATTGTTTAAATTTGCTTACAAAAACTCATACAATTTAGCTTTGAAGATGACACCATTTGAAGTATTGTACGAAAGGTGTAGGGCACCAATCAATTGGGATAGGTTGGAAGACAGAGTAGTATTTAGACTTGAGATGCTTTCAAAAATGGAAGATCAAGTTAGATTAATCAGACAGAGATTGGTCAAAGACAATGATAGGCAAAAGAGTTATTTTGATCTGAAGAGAATAAATAAATAATTTTTAGGTTGTGATAAAGTGTTCTTGCGAGTTAAACTGCAAAAGAGCTCAATTAAATTCAAAAAATCAACAAAAATTTCACTAAAATATGTGAGACTTTTTGAGGTGTTAGAAATGATCAATATTATAGCTTATAAGCTTGCACTACCACCAACCTTATCTCTATTGCTTAATGTGTTCCATGTTTCTTATCTTAAAAAATATATAGATGATTCTACACATGTGTTGGATTGGAATGTTTTGCATGTTTTGGATCCCAGGGTGGTCATGATAAAACCATCCAGGGTAATTGACACTCAAAAATTTTCTTTGAATAGTAAATAGATGTCACAGTACAAGATCTTATGAAACCAATACTCTGAGGATAGTGCTATTTGGGAGGACTATGATGAGTTCTACAAACAATTTCTACATTAATTTACTTGATTTGATACTTCATATTATGTTATTTTTTACTGAATAATGTTTTTAATTCATAACTTATATTTTAATAAGTGTCATCAAGACGATGACCAACTTTACGAAGAAGAATGTTACATCTCTATTCCTCGCTAAACAAATTTACTTGATTATTTGTGGATATTTGTAGTTGACAATTTGATTTGGTTATTATTTAGTTTAGTTATAAAAAATATGATGCTATGAAACAAATATATGTTGATTTGATTATATGATTGCATTTCTATAAGTTAGATGTAGTGTATATTCTTTATATTGTGATCATGTTGAGTTATCTAGGAGTATTTTATGATATACATGTTATAGTGTTATGGATTAATTACTTGTTTATCGTGAATTCAATGCAGGAGAGATTAATCCTTCAGAGCATGACAGAGAGAGAGCATCATTAGAGAAGGTGATGTAAATAAAGATGTTGAGGAACGATAGAAAAATGATTAAAATTATGTACACACTACATTAAATAGTACATACTAGATGCATAGTAGAATTGTTAACGTTAGTATGTTTTGATTGATTGCAATTAAAATTATTTACACATGGTTAATTTAGTATAACGATTATGTGGCATAAATCGTGTGTGATTGCATTGTGGATGTTACATGTAGGGTTAAATGCATAATGTTGTGGTTTGAATATATTGGTGATTGGTTTAATAAACATTTGATTTACCATTTTGGAGTATATATATATATATATATATATAAGTCAGATTACTATTTTTTAATTTGTAATAAATAGAGTCATATTTTTTTATACTTAGAAAATAAAATAAAAAAATGAAAAAAATAATAATAATAAAATAAGGGTATGGTGCCATAAATAGAATAAAACAAGGCAAGTTAGAATAAAATAATGCAAGTTAGAATAAAATAGAATAATATATTTTTAGTCTTCTTTTAAGGCAAGTTAGAGAAAGACTTAGCGGCTTATAGTAAGATTCTAGAAAAGTTAAAAAAAAAAATCTTGAGATAAAATAAATAAAAGGAAAAAATGTAGCTTTAAAGAAAAGCCTATACTTATTCAAAGAATATGGAGAATGAAGAGAGGCACAACATAGGCGGGAAAAAGAGTAAGAGAAATGGAAAGAGATAGTAGTAGAACGTAGGAGAATAAGGAAACAAAAAAGACCTAAAGGCGCTGAGTGAACTTATACAGATATGTATGATGTGCCTTGATTTCGTCAAAACTGTGTATAAGTTTTATGTTTATCTTAATGATAAATTAAGTTGCCATATCTATAGTAAACTGAATAGATAGATTAAGTCACCATATCTCACAGTGAGTAGAAGTTGAATACAGTAAATTGAATGATAAATTAAGTTACAATATCTATATGCAACAATATGTTATTCTTATTCATAATATGCATATATCGAACTAGTCTCTGTATATATCCAGAAGAAGTGGCGATCTACTAAACCAAACATACATAGAGTATGGCAACTTGTTTAGGTCGAACTTCTTACCAAGAAATATATAACGAAAGATATATGTAGTGAAAGATATATACAGGAATATACCAGTGATATTTTTGATATGATGACCAGTTGAACTACATAAGAATATTAAGTCAATAAAGAAGTCATTATAATAATGATATATACGATGTCACAATAATGATACATAAGAATAATGATGATATATACGATGTAATGTGAAATCGAGATTTCACATAAAGATACTCATAGATATTGCAGCGAAAGATATTCTTAGATATTACAATGAAAGATATTCCTAGATATTCAAAGATATATGCAGGAATATACAACAAACTAGATTGAATATTTGCAACGAACTGTGTAAGAAGTAAAAAAATAAAAATAGTGAATTGGGTATAATCTACTCAAGTTATCATGATATGAGATACTCATGTTTTATATTGTGATATTTAGTAAAGTATAATCTACTAAAGCTATCATGTTATGAGATATTTAGTTTAACTAGTCGATAGCTTAAACAACATAAAACAATCATCTTGACTTAATAATAATAGGACCAATGTGTAAATAAGTTGTGTAACTCACCGATAGCCAAGATATGGTAACATGTAAACGAACTGGGGATAATACCGTTTGAGTATAGTGCTATATAAAGTCAACTAGGTATAATGGCTTTTATAATAATATAATATAAATAAATCCTGTGAAATCTGATTGTGTGTTACTATACTACGATATCTACTTAATAGGATATATATAATTCCCCACTTCACACACACACACACACATATATATATATTGTCTGTATATATGGGACTATAAGTAGAGTGATATATATTAATATCTACAACGATGTATAAAAATAGTGAACTGTGAAAAAAAAAAGTAAACTGAAAAAACATGGCAAGTCCTATATACTTAGTTATGGGTTTTTAGATATTGTGTGTGTGATTATACTCCAAACCAACTATATATAAGTATGATTCATTTGAGACAAAGACCATATTAAACACTATATTAATTGTACCCTGTCAGCTTGATATGCCAAATATAAATTTTTCATTCATAAGTACATTTATATTACTAGACAATGTAACTCACAACGTATTACTAAATATTGATCTAATGGTTAGTGGTTGGTATATGCCATGATTGTTCCATTAATGGTTAGTATATTTATAGACTATATGTACTATTAGTTATTAGTATACCGTAACATAGTCCACGAATACTTATTTAGATTTATTGATCAGTGTATTGTACATTGTTCAATTGAAAATTTGTGTACGATACGTACCATGAATGTAGTATAATGTACGAGTGCATATACATATATAGCAGTGCATATACATATATAGCAGTGCATGTGATGATTGACTATATTTATGGTTCCATTGATGGTTCAAAACTAAGTTAAACTTCTGAAAAATAGAACCTTGCTTATACATGCATACCTCTTAAAAATTTAACAAATGTTAAAATGAAAGATTATGTACTCATAAGAATTATGACTTTCTTATAACTGACTATTTAAACTAAGTAGTGTGTACCTAAAATGGTGGATTATGATATTAATGCTTATTATATAATATATTGCATTTGTGTTTACTTACAAAAATTTGAATATGTAGTGTAATTATAGATTATATCCAATTGGTATAAATTGTAATTAGTATGCGTAATTATTTATGTGATAATATTATGATGATTCATTCATACGTTTGACGATTAAATGTATGAATTTTGTTTAACATATTTTATACTTGCTAATAGAAAGCAATATGTATGAATTTGTTGGTTATATTTATGTTAACCAAATTTCACATTGCTGATACTAAGAAAGTAGTAAGATGGACTTCACTAACTTACTAGTATTATAATGTCAGATGAAAATAATTTGATCAAGTGGTATGTATCAAATTGACTAATCTTAAAGATCAATAACTATTAAATTTTTTGATTAAAGTAATATTAATTAGATATTGTCATTTCATATATATGATTTACATGTTTGTGTGATATCATATTAAAATATATTTTAAAACATGCTTCTTTTTGATACATTGCATATCCTTAGAAATCATATCGCACACAGGGATTAGCTTGTCTTTTTAGATTCCCACACTGTCATTATCTACTCATCTAGGGAGTGTCATTCCCTGATGGGAGATTATATAAAAGATTGAGAGTTCGTGGATGGTATGTAAAAGTGATCAGATGATACTCTCCCTCCCCACAACAATTCTTCTTTGGAAATGACACTTGAAATTGTCATAGATACTAGAATTTAGAAAACTCATGCTCCGTAGAACTATGTATCTTGTATCTTATACATTGTGTTGTATTTGTTATTATTGAAACATTATTCTTGATGAAATATAATTATTTAGTTATTATACATTGACAACAAAAGATGTATAGTTGTACCAACGATGGTTGTATATCAGTAATTACTTTCTATATTCAATTATGATGTGTTTCATATGATAGTAATCATAAATGGATAAATGTTACATGTTTATTTTATAGTTGGCATACTTAGAATGTTTTATTTGAATCACTAATTAGATTCTTATGTAATTTAATGAAAAAATACATTGTTTAAATTTTTTTAAAAATTATGAATATTTAAATAGATTCAAGTAGGGATGTTACACTATGAGAAATTTTTATTAAGTGAATATAATCTATAATAGGCTCTGTAAATATCTATTTACAAATATTCAAATTGAACTAATTGTTAATTTAGGTGTTCATTAATTATAGATCATACATATTACTAGTTAGGGACATAAAATATGATATGCAATCTGGATCTAACCTTACTTTCGATTAGAATCAATGAATATGTTATAATAGTTTCCTTTGATGTTTAATTGTGTAATTTGTACCATACATTAGTTTTTGACATTTTCCTAGTCTAGGATAAGAAGAGTTTACTTGGAAAGATTTTATTCCTTAGTTGAGTCATAGACCGCATTTCTTTTCCACCTTACCCTTCCCTTTTTTTACTTTTTTTGGGATATATTCACCTTAAATTGATCCACCCATCCATCTCAAGTAGAATCCGAACATCCATCACATCTGAACCATCTATGATCAATAACCACTTCGTTCATCACTATTCCACCACTTATTTATAAAAACTAAGAACGGTAACTCATGCCTTAGAGTGAGTCTTTCACCAATCCTAAAATGTTAGGAACTTTCTTGTAAGAACCCTTGTTGTGCATAAAACCCAATCAACACATATGACATAAAAATTATGAGCTCCCGAGTATGTTAGTTATCTTTTCTATATTAAAGCTATTTAAGCCTAACCAATGTCAAAATTGGATTGAGTACTCACAAACATTTTCTAAATAGATTTTGTTTTCACAATGAAAGCTTTAAATTTTTTTTTTTTTTTTTCACAATAAAAGCTTCACTGCGCTATTGCATAGTTATTTTAATTATAGTTCTATATCTTTGTACATTATTTACACATTTAAAGTCTATGTTGATGTTTTTTTGGTGTCGCCCTATTTAAAAAAAAAGAACTTTAAACATAAAAGGGGGCCTTAATAAACTTAATTTTTGGCACAAATTATTATTTGCATGGTCAATTAAATTCAAACCTAAAGTAAGTTACAATGTGAACTAACCCTAAAACCTTTAAAATCAAGACACATTGTATCAAATAATGCATTGCAACAACTTCGTTAGAAATGGTCCTCCTATGCAACTGTTGCCCTTGATTTTGTGGTAAAAGTTCTATATTTTATTGTTAATTGAAATTTGTATTTGTGAGGTACTCCCAATTGTCAAAGATAGAATAAACATTGTCAATCACAAATATCTCAAGCATCTAATATAATATTATTTAAACAAAAGTAATCACAATTGTATAGCTAGTAGTATAACACTATATCATCAATATGCATATTCAAGTCATTCTGAAATAATTCTTTGTAATTAGACAAATAAAACTAGACTTTACACTACCTATAACTTGTTTTGATTCAAATTTGCATATACATTAGCCTTAAATCTTTTTATTGCACTTCTCTATCTTATTACACTTCTCTTACAACCCTCATATTTCTTTGTTCCAATTAGCAAGATGCACTCATTCACTATTTTATTCTATTATGCATTTTTTTGTTCTTTAAATAATTTGCACTGACGATAAATGTTATGCCAATGCATGCAATCAATGAAGGGGCTAATCTTGAAAAAGAAACCCATAAGACATGCAAAATCAAAACCAAAATTCTCTCGAAGAGACCCTAACACTTAATGCCTCCCTCATTTGTCTATTAAGTTGACATCATAATGAAGGCGTTGTGCAACCAATGCATTTTTAAAAAAAACTCTCCCAAATATAATATAAAATAATTTAGAGAAAGCATAAGATATTATCGACTAATAAGAAATCATTGGTTTATCTAGTAAGAGGGAATTGGGTGGTATCTATGACTCACAAGTTGCTAGCAAGAACCACAAAGCAATCTAAAACACGCCTTAAAACTCTCTTACTGGGAGGGAAAAACCAATCGAGTGAGCTATAACAAATACAAATAAGGGAAAACATCTAAAACAACCCTCACAAAACCTAATTTGTTGGTCAACAGGGCCCAATGAATGAGACCACCCTTTGCTAGCCAGTGAAAATCAAGCAAGTGAAATACATCAAACCTAGGGAGAATACAAAAATCCCAAACGAGGGTATCAATCAAACCCTAATAACAAACAACCATAACAAATGCAACACAAAACAATGGCAACCATAGTCACCCCCTACAGAGAATGCTAATTGATGCCATGGACATAATAGGGTTGGGCATTGTCATGGAAACAACAAGCTACTGTTGCGAAAACAATAGATCCTCTGCCAACATAGTAACCAACACCAAGGTTCATAGGCTTGCAAGCAAGAAAGCAAAGTCATTGCCAAGGAATGAGGGACATCACTGACAAGTGTCCCCACAATGTCAAACACCCACCAATCCCACAAAAACCAAAGCATAAAACACATCAAGCTGATGTTGGTACCACCATCACCACACTAGGTAGAAAAAACTAATACAAAGCTGCTGTGGTTCCTAACCCTTCTTTCCCAACAATTTGTATCACTAGAGCTGCGCTTTTCTAGAACAAACCCTAAACCTAAGATTTTGGCGGAAGGAGGGAGGGCACATAGCACCTCCTCAAGCATTTCCCATGTCCCATCTGCTTTCCTTTTAATTTTATCTTTCCATTCTTTATGAAGTTAATATAATAATGGAGGACTCATGCAGAGAAAATATTGAAAAATATTATAAAAAGAATATATAAGACATGCAAAATTTAAATATAAATCAACTCAATAGGCTAATACTTTTGATTGTAAAGCACAGTATAAGAAATAATGATAATTGTACAAATTATTGGGTGAACAAAGTTGCACTCGAAAAAATGTCATGAAACATTCTTTCTAATGTATATTTTCTCCCTGATAACTGGATAATAGATCCTGCTCATTGCCAATCCATAATACCGATCTGTAAAAAACTGATACCAAATCTGCATTGTTTTCTCTCTATTTTTTTTTGAACGAAGAATAAACATCATGATCCTTACGAAACTTTTTAGAAACAGGTGGTAGGGGATGCATGAATGATCAACTTTCTTGAGCTTAGCACCAAGGATTGAGGGGCTTCTTCTCTAATTTTAAGAACACGAAGCAGACATTAATTGAAAAACAGAATCCTAAATGAATAAACAACTGTTTATTCATGCATGCATTCATTTATAATGATTGCAATCAAACAAGACAACCACAAACATTTTGATGCAACACATTTCTTATTTACACCAACACAAGCTGATATTTTAAAAATTAAAGCATGGTCATTAACCCCCACCAAAATGATATTTTAAAAATAAAATGCACAACATTAGTATTAAGTCTTCGAAGTGTTTGCATGTTATCTAAATATTGGCTATGTTTAATAAGAAATGGCCTCACTTGCTATATTTGAGTAGTGAAGCCAAAATAAAAAAATATAACTGATCAGTCCAAATTCATAACTTCGGAAACCACATTAACATATGTTCATTGTTGAAAGGAAAGTGATAGCTTCACACAGGCTGTAATAATAGTAAAGGTCCCAATGAAAATTTGTATGGCCTTCATATTAAGCAAAGGGAAAATCAATTACCCTTCCCACAAAGAAGAACGTATAAGTACTTTTTAATCATTTTACCTTCTTTTCCTGATCCCATCCAGTCTTCTAACAAAATTTTGTAAGTTGTGAATTCTCTATCTCTTTGAAAGAAAGTTGAATTCATCATCATCATGTCTAAGATGAGCAGGTTCTTTCACATACCATCCACTTTTATTATGACGTTTGGGAGGTTTTATAATACCTCTTTGTTCCTCCCTACCATGGTTCATATCATGAGCAGGTTCTTTCACATACCATCCATTTTTCCTATGGAGTTTGGGAGGTTTTACAATACCCCAAGGTTCCTCTCTGTCATGGCCGATATCATGGGCAGGTTCTTTCACATACCATCCACTTTTCTTATGACGTTTGGGAGGCTTTTCAATACCCCTCTGGTCCTCTGTGTCATGGCCGATATCATGGGCAGGTTCTTTCACATACCATCCACTTTTCTTATGAGGTTTGGGAGGTTTTCCAATGCCCCTCTGGTACTCTCTGTCATGGCCCAAATCAGCAGAATACCTCCTGTTATAATGGATGGTTTTATCATTCTCCGTATTTCTCTCATTCTCTTGTTTGTAGTACCGTTGATGGAAGTTATCTTTTACATCATAAAACACATCCTGCTCTAAATGCTTTCTGCCATGGTTTTGGGCTTTATTCCAGCTCTTTTTACCAGATTCTCTTTTTTTATAGCCTCTCCAAGAGTAGGGTGATGCCATTTCAGAGTGGGGTGAATGGTTTTCTGTAGGCTGAAAAGAATGTTTTCTGTCCTTTCTACCATTCATGTCATCAGAATGCGCTTTGCCCATTCTACTATCCATGTCATTAGAACGTTTCCTGTCCATTCTTCTATTCATGTTATTGGAATGTTTTCTGCCCATTCTTGTATTTATGCGATCAGAATATTTTCCTCCCTTTCTGCTATTCATGTCATCATATCCAAGCGTTTGTATATCATCTGAAAACCTCATTTTATGTGCAGTCTTAACCAATCTTGACCCACCAGTACTCTCACCAGTCTTTAGCACCCATTTGACGTCCTCTTTCGTTATATCATATCTCTTTGGAGAATTTTCATCATCTGATAACCATCCGAAGCATGGTTTCCTTTTAGGTAAAACTGCATAACAAATTGTGAACAGTTGAGACAAAATTCTAAAGGAGGGCTCCCATAGAGGGGGATACCACAGCATTTTTTTTCTAGAAACCCACTCAATTATATTTAGGAATGACTGTTCTTGAAACTACCATCATGGTCAATGCCCTCCTTTGTAAAAATTTCCGGAAGCATGGTAGAACACATCACGGAATACTAACCTTACAATGTCATTGGGGACAGGTATATACAGACCTTGATAGTGGAGTCCATATAAGAACTCTTTTCAGAAGCAAGAATAAAAAATCTAGGAGAATCGTTTATCCAAACCAGTGGAAGACGAACCAACCTTCATGGCATTGTCCTAAATTTTGGCCACTAATAGGGTTTGAGAGAGCTAAAAAATTTATGCAGTAATTACAACCATTTCTTTTCAATTGATTTCCAGGAATGAATTTTTCAGAAAATTATTAATGATTTTAGGACTTATATTTGCAAATAATGCTTGCCTCTTATAGGTATTTTAAAAAATAATCCAAAATATAAAGGGATGTTTAAATCCAAATTCCTAAAAAATGACAGGGAGCTGAAAACTTCATCTTACATTATACCTACCATCAACTTCATCTTACATTATACCTAACAACAACATCATCTTATGTGAGACCATTTTACCTACTAGTGCCTTGCAACGATTTCAATCTAGTTCTTAAAAGCCTAGGCTATATTTCCCATCATTTGCTTACTGTAACTTTAACAGAGAATTTAGAAGATGGGATTTATCATTGGACTCACCTGGTGAAACATATTCAGAATCTAAAGCCATTGCCAATTGTTTTCATGTTCTGGGTGCCTTCACCTCAAGTCTGTTCCATCCCAATCTCATATCAACAAAATGAATATTTTGTGCTTCCTCACCCTGAGCACCCCTAGAAGCAAAGCATATAGAAGTGTTAGATGTGCCATTTTTAATTTCTTAATGATATTAATAAAAAATAGAAAATTGAACAGAGCTGTGAGGGCCTCTGTATGCCTGGTTGGCACTCCAAATACACTTGATTGACCAGGGACATCCATCATGATACTTGGCGATATTCGCTGCACTGGCAGCAGGTTTATACATTGATTAAGTTCATGTCTGGATTCAATCAGACTATTTGAGCCCAGTATTCTATATAAGATCAAATAATCGATCTAATGGTTAATTATTTAAATTGTATCTAATTTAAACATTAAGGGAGTGCTAGATATATATGATATTGTTCAATATTGATAGCATATTATTAGCTTCTTGTTAGTTTGTTGCAACTAGGTCATTATAGGATTGGGTTTGTTTCCTTGATATGTGAAGGATTTAATGATGTACTAATTACCTGGTTATAAATAGAGGATATTGCAATGTAATAAATACGGCCCATGATTTAATCTTACACCTGTAATAGAGGTAGCACTGAGTGACAAACGAATGTTGCATTAATAATGATCAGAATGTTTGAAGCAAAATTAACTTATGAAAAACCCATGGATAAACTAAAGAGTTGGCTCCATGAACAGTGCTATAATTGCTATTTTCCTTGCTCGAGTGGCTCCATTAGTGAAATAGGATAAAACAGATTTTTCTCCTTAAAGGCTAACCTGGAAGTTCCAAGGACGGGGATACCAGATTTTTCTCACAAGTGCTGTGCCTTTTGCATAAAACTGATCCAGTGCAGTTGAATTTTCTGCATTAGCTGAAGAAAAACCAGGTAGCCTTATAGAAAGTCACATGAAGTAGAAAAAATAACTTTACCATGTAACAAGTGCCACTTGGCCTGAAAGCTTCAGCCCTTCTCTCCAAAGCCCGCTGAAAGATCCCCACCGGAAAAAAATGGCCCTTCTTTAATTTTGAAAAACCTCACAACCTGTGAAATGGGATAAAATAGATTGTTTTCGTTATGACTAGGAGCCTCATTGTTTTAACATTTTCAGAGCGGAAATTCCCATGGAAGACGGGGACTGGGATTTTTCTTCTCCGTTCAGAAAAAAATGGGCGCTTAGGCGCACTGACATTGTGTGATTCTCGTCACAAAAATATAGGCTCTAAACAGCTGCAAAGCCGGAAGGAAAAGCCACAAATTTTCTATTCATGAATCCATTTCATTACAAACAATTCCAAATTTTTCTCTGGCTGAAAAAAGTACAATTTACAAGAAGATACTGAAAAACACCCCAAAAATATTTGAGTCCTGCAGACCTCTCTAACAGCCTCAAAACTCCATGCTACAAAATAGGTCGTCTTGTTTTCAAAGAGAAGATTCTTAGGGCCGTGTCCGGTGGTCCCATCAAAGATAAAAATTCCCCGACTGAAAAATTAAGACTTTTTCTTCCAAAAATTGGGGTGGATTTTGTTTGAAGAAGAATTTCGGGCGTGCAGGATGTTAGGTTGGGGTAAACTGGATGACCCATAGTTTCTGCCTGGTTCTCTGTTACGAAAGCTTAATTTCTTCCTGAATTAATAATGTTTTATTTTACTTGCCCTTGGTCATGTTGATCGCCCTAAAGCTTTTGGCCTAGTCCAGGAGAATTTGAGGCATAATTGTTGAATAATATTTTATGGCACTTTCCTTGTGACAGCTGTGCCCAAGTTTTTATTTGCAACACTAGGCCCATGCAGGGGCTACCACTCCTATTTTTTAATATGCAGGAGGTTCCAGGAAAAATTAAAATGCTATAAAGTTTAAACAGAAAAGTTTAGAAACTATAGCTGATAAATTGGTTTTAAGCAGCTGGAGGATTACAGTACCCACTAACATAATCTAGGAAATAATATTGCCACATGACAATACTGTGACTTTGCCATTAGCCCATCTTCCTCAAAACAGCTCTTAAACATTCTCTCCTGCAGACATTAACAAAAGTTAAGGCCCCACTCCATGGGACCATTACTTTATAATGTAGTCCTTTGCAGGGCCTTTCGTGATTTTTTTCTGGTCCTGAAAAAATGCACCCAGTAAAAACCTATGCTGCAAAGGAAAAAATCATTGCCTTATTCTTGTCAACCTGTTTTGGAGACTTTACACAACCAGCCAGGCAAGAAATTAGAAGTAGAGGCAACCCATTGCTAAAACTCCCTAAAAAACAGTGGCTACCATCCACAATAACAAAAACACAAAACAGTAATGAAATAGTAGCTACCAACTACAATAACCAAAAAAAAAAAAGGAAAGCACTGTAATGAAACAGTAGATACCATCTACAATCACAAAAACAAAAAATAATATATATATTCATAATTGAATAACCAGAAAAAAAATTATAGTAGGAAGATACAATCAACCTTGAGAATAATCAAAAGAAACTGAATATAAATATAATAATAGAGTAACTGTCCACAAAAAACTTCCAACTAGAAAGTTGCCATATAACCACTGGAATCTTTTATTTTCTTGCAAAAATCTTCAAATCATTGCCTGCAGAGCGTTTCAGTTGATTCTTGATGTTCTTAATCTGCTTATCTAGGTCTTTACTGACAAGAAAGATTCAATGCATACTCTGTTTCATATCATCCATACCATGTTTTATATACAAGAACTGAAACGAGAAATCAATGTAAAGTCCCTGAATAATAACTGTCTAAAAAATAATACCATTAAAGAAGCAAGAATCACATCTATTCTTCCCGATATGCCTAATAGTGAGTTGTCTAAACACTGTAATGAAACAAAAAGAGTTGAGGGTGTGGATTACCCCACATTGTATCTGAATTGTAATCAATCTTGAAACTTCCAACTTGGCGCTGCCGTCATCTCCTTTCTTAAACTTTGGAACGGTATGGCGTCACTCAGGACACTCTGTCAAAAAAACCCAAGAATCAAAGCTAGACCAATTCAGCGGTAGACCACATACCAACGCTCATCATATCAGTAAGGTAATGTTATCCACAATGTTTGTGCTATTCTAAATGGGTAGTACAAATTGGATCATATCATTCCAATCAAATGCTTGTGCTGCTGCGAATGGGTAGTACAAACTGGATCATATCATTCCCATCAAATGCTTGTGCTGCTGCCAATGGGTAGTACAAACTTGATCATATCGGTTGGGAATGGATTTGGAATCGGTTCCCTGCTTTATTATCCATTGAACTTGGTCATAGAACAGAGTTAAATGGATTATATTTTAATGTGCAATGAAATCTGTTGTACCTAGCTGCAGAATAGGAAAAACCCGAAATCTTGCATATAGGACTATATTTGAAATTTGCATATGACACTAAATTTGATGGTCGACCCTGTATACTATCTAATATTTTTTGACAACTGTTATCTTTATTTTTTGAAGATTGCCTTTTCTTCATGGAAGAAGAAACATAAAAGTACAGTTTAAATGGCTGTTTAAAGGTACAATTTTAAAAATATTAATTGTATTTTCAGAGATATTATGTATTTACAGTCTATAAAACTTAAATCATATGTTTTAGGGGTACTTGTGTCTGTTTATGATGTCTAATTATTAATTTTATTATTGGGTGAAAGATTTATGATTGGATATAATTTTTGTTATGACAAATTTTTAATTTAGCGTTAATAATTAAAAGGTTTTATTTGGATTGAATCAATTTCTTTCTTTAATTTGTATTCAACAAATATTTATATATATATATAATCTATTCAATTTCATCAATAAACTAACTACCTTTCAAAAACTTAAAATTATAATAAACAAAATTATTTTAAAAACTTTCAATTTAATTATTTTTTATTTAAGAAAAACTTAAATACAGTATACAACCATTAAATTTAACCTACACAAATTACATGTTAGTTGTGTCACAAATTACATGTTAGTTGTGTAAAATTTTCTTGCTGATATTTGGCAATATAAATTTGAACAGCACCTTTTCATCAGAAAATTGGATTGTTTTTATCTCTTAATTTTAAAATAGTGTGTATGTTAATTTTATAAACTAAGATTTTTATTTAGAAAAAATATTTTATTTTTAATATTATTGGGTTGCATTTATGTGAATTAATATTCAAAGGAGTTCTACAATTCAATATTTTTTTTTCGATTTTTTTGAAAAGTGAGAAATAAATTATTGTTATTAGTGCAACGATTATTTATTTCAATAATAATTATTTATAAAAATTAATTTGAAATGACTTAAATATATAGATGTCACGTTTCATTATATATGGAGATTATTTTGAAATAATTTAAAATATATAAAAATTAAATTTTTCAATTTTTTAAAATAAATATTTATATATTTGTGAGAATTGTTTTGAGTTGAGTAAAGGTGATTTTGAAATAAAATATTTTAAAGGGTTCAAATATCCTCATTTAAAGAGTGTCATTTTTAAATGTTTCAAATTGCAAACTCTAAAGCACTTTCATGTTGTAAAATTCAAAATAACATTGTCAATATAAGTGACAATGTATTTAAAATTTAAAAATTCAATCTAACCATTATTCTACCCATTTGAATGTTTTATTTCATCTCCTCATTTTTTCTTATGTTTTGTGAAACAAAGAAACAACAATCGCAATGACAACAATGGTACTGCGACATGGACCAACACTCTTGATGATGGGTTCAGAGACTTCTTTAACTATGAGAGCATGGCCCAAGTGAGCCATGGAATGTGCCAACTCTACGGTTTAGATTAAATCTATCAAATAAGTAATTATTTTTGTGTAAAGCGTTGTTTTCTTAATTTTCATCTTAATATTTTTTAAATGCCACTAATGACAATTTTTTTGAAAACTTAAAAAACGATTGTTTTTCGTATCAACATGATGAATAATGACTTCCAATTGATCCTAACTAAATTTAAGTGGCATAGATCATAACATGATCTTAATTCCAACTTCATTATGTTATTATCACAATAATATAATAGTGAAGCTATTGTCTTTTTTCAAAACACTACTAGAAACATATTTTGATAAAATACATTCTAACAAGCTTCTCCATTAGTTTTTGAAAAACACACTATATTGTCTAAAAATACATAATATATATATTTTTTGGAAAGCACATTGTGTCATTTTTTGGAAAACATACTCTTCTTCTATGTTTTTGGAAAACACACATTTTATCATTATTTAAGTTCATTTATTAGTACTATTATTGTATTGTAAATAACACATTTGCAATAACACGTTTTGAATAATATGTTTAAAATCACCATGTTCTATAACATAGAATTTATGATGAATAGTACACATACTTTCGCAAATAATTTTGTTTAAAAATATGTTGTGAATAACACAACCATATTAATATGTTGTGATTCTTTTAATAATATATTTTCACACTTGTATAAGTAACACAAACTAATCTCATCATTTATGTATAAACGAACAAATAGAATCAACTACTACCTACTTCCATGGTTAAGTTGGATTCGAAATTCTAAAAATTACAAGGAGATAACCAAATAGGATAATCATACTTGACATATCAAATGCAATGTCACCGACATTGAAACCAATTTAATGAACATTCTTTGAAATAAGTTGAAACGTACAAATAAATTTTTATACAATTATATATATATATATATATATATATATATATATATATATATATATATATATATATATCATTTAGATGATTTAACATACATTAAGTTAAATCTCACATAAATTTAAAAAAATGATTGTTTTAAAAACAATTTATTATATGAAAAAGTTTGTAATTTAATTAGTGAGGATAATGATTGTTTATATCTATCCACCAAAATACAAATCTCTCTACATATTTGATATAAAAAATTAAAAAATTATACTCACTTTATACAACAAAAAAAAACTCTTATATAAAAATTAAAAATGCTCATACATGTCCATTCTGAAATTGTTGATTGATAAACAATTTAAAATTAACTTGTTCTCATATCAAAATACCATTTATATTTAATGTCAACATCTATCTAACCTATCATAACACACTAAAATTTTTAATATAATAATTACGTTTAAAATAACATAATAAAACAATATTTTTCTTTGACATCAGCATCTTTCCACTCTGAAATGGAGTACAGTGAATTAATAAAACCATATGATACAAACAGCTGGAAATAATGAGCAGTACGTATCGTAATAATAAAAGACGGCGGCAGAGCAAAATATGGGAAGCCGTATCCCATCAAAGCAATACAAATATTGTATGATTTATGTACATAGAAATTAATATTATCCGTAGATTTGAACCACAAACTGCGTATTCAGATCCCAGCCGTACAATTTAATACCTGCTTACAATCCCTGAAACTGTGGAATGATTTTTCCTTGTTTTTAAACTATTTTGTAATGGCTACGAAAGGTGGAAAATTATCATTATATTACTTCTTTTTTTCATTATATCACTTTATTTAAAAATATAATTCTTAAATTTAAATTATGATAGTACAAATTTCTTTCTTAATAATTTTTTTTATATAATTTAAATTATTTAAAAATATATTTGTATATCTAATAAATATTAACTCCAACTTGAAATATAAGTATCATTATGGGACAAAGATACTATATTAATATAGTCATAATCGTTAAATCATTTCAACTTTTCTAAATGTATACATTGAACAATTTATTATATGGCCTTTACTAAAACTACAGTTGTGGATATATCGGTTGAACATTTTTTTCAATACGTGTTCTTAATATTACTATATTTATGTACTATGACAAGAGTATATATTAAGTTGATGTCGTTGAAAGATTAATTAATTTAAAGTTAGCTATCTAACAAGGGCACCATGAACCAAACCCCTATGGGATAGATGATAGACTTTGAAATAAAATATTGCTTCTACATAGACATCAAATTTTCAACACTACAACGCAAAGGGCATAAGGATCATAACTTTACCAACTTGAATTAGAGTGTAAATCGTTGGAGCATAAGCGATTAGAAGAGATCATTACATAAGCCATCCTCAAGTCGAAATAGACGAAGGCCATGCTAATCATTATAGTCATCTGCTTTTTAAAATCCTTCATTTAAACAATTCAATCACTTGATTTGGAAAAAGAATCGTAAGTTGAGATTTTCCTCGAGAGTATAAGCCTTCTATACAGACATCAATTTTTCAATAGTACAAGGCAGAGGGCACAAGGATCGTAATTTTACGAATTGAATTAGAGTGCAAGTTGGAGCAAAAGTGAGCACAAGAGATCACCACATAAGCAATCTCCAGATCAAAATGGACAAATTTGATACTAGTCATTATAGTCAGTACCTAATCTAAGAGAAGCGCCAACCCGTTTATTGCAAAGCACAAACTATAAATATTTTTAATGGCTTACTCCTTCTTCAATCATGCTCCAGTCTATGTTCATTAAGTTTATCTGGTTGTTTCTCGATCTCAATGAAGACAACCTTGTGAGAATTAACATCATTCTTTCCACCTTCAGCATTATTCAAAATTTCATGATTTTTACTATCTTTGTCAATGTCATTTAGGATTGGATTTTGATCGGCCATATTATCATTCCTCTATTTAGGCTTTGTGGCACTTCTTAGGGTTATCTTAGGGGTCACCATTACTTTATTCTTGCCCTTCCTCACAGGGGGTGGAAAAGGAGGTTGAGGAGGAGAGTTAACAGCTTTGAAAAATTTGTAAATAAGAAAGATAACCACTTGATGAAGTGATTCTTTCTTCTAGCCCATTTTGAAATAAAAAACAAAGATTTTAGATTTAAATTTTTTTGGAATGCCGAGAGGATCATTGCCAAATGCCCAATTAAATGTCGATCATTGGGTGTAAGATCTGATGGTCCAGAATGACTAAGAAGGGTTTGACTGAATAGTGCAATATGGACATAGCTCATAGGTGAATATTCTTGTTTATTAACGTTACCATTTTGAGATACTTTCACCATATTTCTCATATAGGAGAATATGCAAAGGCTTCAAATCCAAGGGCAAAATCCAAACAGACATGACATGCATAAATTTTGGCTATTAGAGTGTGTTTCACATGGAAGGGGAAATCTATCTTTGAGTCACCAGAATTGAAATTGAAGCCCTCATAAACTTTCAACTGTAGCATGGAATCTTGAACCAGTGGTGCTAACATTCATATGAATCAAAGAGGATAATGCAGAGCTTAACTAGCACACGCCAACTCTCGACATAGGTTGGTTGTCATCAATCATCGGGGGCTGGTCATTGGCAATCATCGAGGGTTGGTCAGTGCTTAGGTAGTTTAATCCATAGTTAAATTATTGTTGATGCCACCACTTTGTTATAATCATCCCCATCATGGTCACCACCAATTATCACGTGGCACAAACCCAATGAGTGTGGCATGCTAGATTATCATGCCCTAACACATAGATAATCATGGTTTCTTAGATTTGAATTAATCATGGTTTTTTAGCTTACTATTAATTGAGTAATGCCAAGCCTAAACATATGTCCTTCACCATTCGCTCACTGCTAGATCCAAGGTGGAGGGAGATAGTTCAAGCAAAGGCAGTTCGAAGAAGAGCAGAGGAGTCAGTGTTTAGTCAAATGTTCAGGTAAATTGTGGAAGGTCTTACATTTTCACAGAGTCAAGTGACTATTTCATTCCATCTGAAGGTTTCATATGCCCTTGTTCAAGGTTACCCTTGTTTTTCTATAGATTGTGTCTTAACGCACAATGGTTTGCATGATTGCGAACTATGTTTATGAACTCTGTTTATATCCAGACTACATATTGAGTTTCAACATAGTTTACAAGTTGTTCTTCCCATTAAAAACACATACTTAGTTCTCCTTTTCAAAGGAAACAAAGTTGTATTGTTCAAACACAAAATATCCTTTAACAAATGGTCATTTTAAAAAACAAAAGAATGCAAAGCTCAGTGTTACCTTATTAAAACGACAGTGCATATGACCCTACATAAAAGATAATGGTGCATATGACCCGACATAAAACTGAATCCCTAACTTATATAGGACATATTTATTCATATTTGTGATCACAGAGGGCAAGTGGTCATTGAATAAGCTGAACAAGGAAAGAAATCTCAGAGTTTTTGTAAATGTGAAAAAAATCAAATCCATAATTTATTAACACATACAAAATCCAAAACATAGGAAGCAAGAATAGGTATGGGGAAAAAAGGAAAATGCTTTAGATGAACACATTCATAGTGTGTTCATAATCTTCTTTTGCATAAATTATCTATATGAAAATGCAAAGAAAAGCAAGGAAGATTGTAATTAATCCTTTAAAAGGACATCTGTCTTCAATTTTACCTATACTTATTATTTATGGGGCCCTGTTTCTCCTTGGCAAAGGCCCACTATACATAAGGTTAAGCTCACCCATGATTTTGTCTTTGTTAATAAGTTATTTTTATACATAAAGACAAGCTCTTATATGCAGGGTCATATGCACTATGAATTTAGAGGAAGAGAGCTGTTCAATAGGGTACAACAAGGTGCATAGGAGCCTCCCTAGTATTTTCCAAGATTTAATATAGTCACCTCTATTTTCATTTCATGTGTTTTTATTCACCATTTCATGTGTATTTATGCTTAGACTTTCCAAAATGTACTCTATTCTTTGTGATGGGATCATCATGTATGTGTGCTTTTAATACATTGAAAGTGTTACTCTTATCATGTTTCATGTGTTTGTGTAGATTTACACAAAATAATAGTGTGTGAATCCATGTTTGTTGTACTCCCATTGTAGGGTGTATAAGAGCCTCTATAGTATTTTCCAAGCTTTAATTTCTTCAACTCTGTTTTTAATTCTTGTGTGTTTATTCACCATTTCTTGTGTATTTATGCTTGCAAGTGCCTAAATGCACTATATTCTTTGTGATGGGGCATCATGTATGTGTGCTTTTAAGTACATTGAAAGTGTTATTCTTATCATATTTCATGTGTTTGTGCAGACTTCCACAAAGTAAGAGTGTGTTAATCCATGTTTGTGTTTGCAGTACTCTCATTGTACTATGCAATGTATACTTACTATTATTGACTTCTTCATTCAAAATGTTCAGTGAGCTTATTAAATATTGCCATCAACGTCTTTCATAGAAGCTGAAACTAAAATTATTATTTTTGCATACAACTCCATGGACTTGATATTCAAGGCTTCAAAAATATTATTGCTAACCTTTGAAATTTACAACATGCATGTTTTGGTTCTTTTAAAGTTTTCAAAATGTAATGTATCCATCACATTTTCTCTATCTCATCTACTACATACAAAGGTTTGTTTAGCTTGTCCTTGAATCACCACATGAGGCATTGCCATATTATATAGATTGTTTCCAAATGAGTATGTTAAGTTTCTATAATGTGAAAAGACAATCTCTACTTTGGAACGTTACACTATCTACATAAAATGTAATGCCTTCTCATATGTACATTTCCTTATTAGAGGCTATTAATATATACTTTCAATATAGGGTGTCAATTTCATGAATAGTGGTTGGCCTAATTATTTCATGACTACTACATTACATTGCCAACTAGTCCGATTACCTTGGCTGTTGGCACACCATTGTACTCTCATGGTGACCTTTACGGTGATTTTTATAATCATTTCATTGGTAAGTGTTGGTATTGTAAAGCATAGACTTGATTTGTTTGAATGCAAGTTATTGTTTGTTGGCAACAAATACTATGAATGTTAACTGCTACAAATTTATGATGGATGAGTGGGAATTAGATGATTGCCTCAAAGAATTTTATGCTAAGATTGAACAAATGGTATGCATTTTCAGTTATTGTACTCAAACATGAATTTTAGTTGTATTATTATTATTATTGATGCTAATATGTTATGACATGCATTGTGTTAGGAGAAAGAAGTCGGTCGAAAGTCTTCATTACGTGTAAGTGCTCGATTTAGACGTTCCCCTCACCCCCTCAGAGATCGAAGGAGGAAGCTATATGGAGGATCAACAATTGGGGATGGTATTCCCACTATTATGAGATAGCCATCCCCTACCCATGAAAAATTAGGGGTGCAATCCCAGTGTTAGATGGAATCTTTACCAAATAAAGATACAAATAAGAGGATAACATAGGTAATTTTATTGATAGTCTATGTATTTTCAATGCCTTATTTAATGTTCTTGCGACATATGTAAACTACTCAATATTTGTGAACCATGCATCCCTCTTTTGATTTGTTACGTTGCCCTTTTTTAATACTGCAGGAGAGGGTAGAGTAGAGTGAAGGTGAAGAGGGTGTCCCTGAAGCGCCCAATGATTACTTCTCAACAGATGTATGGGAAACTTTGGCTGCCCTTAATGTTTGATTGCTCTTCATATTAAATAATGATTCTTTCTTCCCTCTTACAATAATCAAAATTAAAATACTTTTGATTGACACACCATACATTTTTATATGTTGTTTTTGTTTTGTGTTTTAGTTGGGAAGGGTGGAGCAGAGCCACGTGGACATGGTTGATAGTCACCTACGTAATGACTCCATCCCTACAAATGTGTGTATTTTTTGTACTCTCTCTTTCATTTACCATGCTCAAAAATTGTAAACCATACATCCCTATTTTTATATGCTATATCTTTTTTAATACTGTAGGAGGAGGGGGTGGAGTAGACCGAAGTTAAAGGTGTCCCCAAAGCATCCAATGATTGTTTCTCAAGAGATGTATGAGAACCTTTGGCTTCCCTTAATGTTTGATTGCTCCTAATGTTAAATAATGTTTCTTTATTCCCTCTTAGAATAATCAAGATTAGAATTCTCTTGACATGCCATGCATTTTTCTATGTTGTTTTAGTTTTGTGTTTTAGTTGGAAGTGTTGACGCAGTGGATTGCACCCGGGGCAAGGAGTCCGAGCTCCTGCCTTCCACACACAACAATGGAAACTCCCCTCTCGCCTATGGGACCGGCGAAGCCGGAGGGGAGAGTCTCTAGGTAAGGGCTAACTCCCTTTGATGCATCTGATTTGTTCTAGTAAGTGCTAACATATATATATATATATATATATATATAATGGGGGGATGAAAAGGGAGAAAGATTGCAGGAAAACAAATCTACTCTAAAAGGGGTGATGCACCAAAATGATCTGACCTTCTCACACTCACACTTAAAATCAAACAAACACATACATACACTTCAAACTGGCAGAAGGACCAGACTACAAGAAACTTGGCAGGGAGGCTTTTAATGGAAAATACAGAAAATAGAGATTCACCAAAGGTGCTGTGGAAAGGCACATTGTATAGTAATTTCTCCTATTTCTGCACTTCCAAATACAGCTCTCCTTGTTAGCTACAAAAATGGCACCTTATAGACACCAGGTATGTTGGTGTTGAACCTGTGGAAGCATCATGAAGTAATGACTAAACACAAACTAACACTTAGACATACACAAAGATATCTAGCCAGGATAGAGGTAAAAAATGTGTTTTATTGATTCAAGTGAAAATTTGCCAGTGCTACACCTTACAAATGTGGAAGATCGATTCTCCAATGACAAGTATCCAATATATAGAAGAAGAAAGGAGGCCTTTTGGTGCCCTTTTTACAAGTGACCCATGTGCCTTACGAGCATCGAGAAGAGCAAGCCGCTTAAACATCAATGCTATGTCAGCCCTGGGTCTGACTTCAGGTATTTTTTGACATAGGTCATGCTGTTTCCCCATTAACCGAGATTGCTCCTTAAATGCACCTACGCGATTTGTCTGCTCATAAATGTGAAATGAAGAAAATGGGTCACACAGTTGGTTGTTTACGCCTTCTAATGGTTAATTCACAGACACTGTTTCACCTGTTGGATTAATTTATTGAATTGATGCCTCCCTTTGCCACTTAGACTATTTATCTGCTCCTACACTTGGCACTTTTATCTTTTCCCTACCTTGTCTCTTTCTAGCTCTTTTGGCCCTCGGGCTATTTCTGTGCGGGTTGCTGCATTCCTTGGGCTCCTTTTATGGTTGGCGTTTGGGCATTAAAAAAACAATGGCTTTTTTACTGGCTTAAAATTGACGTTCGCACATCCGTCATCGCTTGAAAACCAACAGCTAGTTCACCTTCTTAAGGTTGACAGCTTTCGGGACGTCACCATCCTTGGTAATTTCCTTTAGGCTTTTCTGCTTAGTTCCTTTTCTGTGGGTTCCCTTCTCAGTTTCATAGTTTCTTGCAGATAAAAGTCTGTGGGAATTGGCCATTTAGCTTCCCTGAGTTTTTTGGCTTCGGGCCTTTTCCTCGTAGACAAAATTCCACGGGAATTGGCTGCCTCCGAATTTCTTCGCTTGAGTCTTTTGGGCAACCCCTCTAAATTCTGTGGGCTTTCCTCCTTTGTGGCCTCTTTGAAGTGCCTTTGCCCTCCGCAAGGGCTTATTGAACCTGGACTTCCCTCCGAAAGGGCTCTTGTGCTTTGGCTTTGGGGGGCACCTCGTTGAACTGACCCTTTGAACCAATCGCATTGAATTGGGTGTTAAACCAGTTCAATGGTTCAACACTACGCGCTGAGCCGATTGGACCAAGCCTTTGAACTTTTCTCACTCACCTTAGTCGTTGCACTTGCATGTTGAATTGGGGCATTGAACCAAGTGATTGAACCAATGCGTTAAACCAAGCAATTGAATTGGTTCAACAGTTCAATACTGCATGTTGAATTAGGGCATTGAACCAAGTGATTAAACCAACACATTGAACTAAGTGATTGAACCGGTTCAACGGTTTAATGATGTGCTCCGATTGTTGAGCCAAGGCCATTGAACTCTTTGTTGAACCAAAGTGATGAACTTGAAGATTGAACCTAGGCTTGAAGTTGAAGCGATAGACTTGAAATGATGAGCCAAGGCCTAAAACAACGCTGATTGAACTACTGATTGAATTAAACCATTGAACCAGTCTGTTGAACTTTGTCGATTGAGCTCTTTGTTGAACCAGAGTTTTGAATCAAAGCTGATTGAACCAAGGCTGTGAACTGAAGCGATGGTTCAATGGTTTGAAGATGCCAACCTTCCTTGCAAATTTTCTTCAGACGAAGGCCCAAAAGAGCCTTGTAAACCCTAGCACTTTCTGAACTGATTTCTCATCTGCCAAGGATTTCACCTACTGAGTCCATAAAAAACCAAGCTTTGCAGAGTCCATAGAAATGGACCTATAGAGTCCGTAGAAATTCTTGGACTTGTGCAAAATCAAAAAATGAATTGGCCTTAAACAACAGGGGAAGAAGGGGACCGATTTTTGCCCTATTGGGAAAAAAATGGTCAACAAATTGGTGACTCCCAGGGGAAGCATGCATGCAATGCTTCGAAACCAGTTGTCTTAAAAATCCATTGGGCACGAGGTCAGATTGTAACTTTAAAATTAGCAACAACCCCGATAAATTTTAGAATCAATCACAAAGATTTACCTGAAAGGAAATGAAAACACACATAAAGCTAAGAAAACTACATGTGCAAACAACACTTAGGGAAAATAGGGAAAGAAAACTGAAAGCAACCTACTATATATAGCTAACCAGGTATTTTTGATTCCCTCCTAGATCAAAGGGAAAACTTCTAACCTCTCCTTCATCTGACACACCTAGTATCGATAATGGATCCCATAAGGAAATATTCATGTGTAGCTCCTTCACCCGGTCTACCATGTTGATCTGAGGATTGCTCCCTTCCATATTTTCTTTGGGGTCACTTGTAGCCTTCTGAGGCGTAGGCCAGGGAGCTGAATGTACGATTGGTGACCTAAAATTTGGGAACTTTTGGTTCACTTGTGGTGGAAGAGATGGTGTGGACATTTGAATAGCTACTTGAGTTTCTTCCATAGCTCTCCCTTTGGATCTTGTGTTGGATGCAACACAGTTAGCCTGATTGTCTGTAGCACCCACATAATTGATTGCACAGAACTCACCTTCTAGGTGGTTCATAAGAGTAGAGTCAGACTGATTCTGACTGTTGCTTGTGTTGGGTTGCATTGGAGCTTTGAAGACCTGGGGGTGAGTGGTTGCATGATCATCTTACACATTTGGGTAATAACCCATCATCTCATTCATATAAACAGCTTGCTCTTGACCATATCCCATGGTTGAACAACTTGGTTTTTCCTGCACTCGATTGTTTCGAACGGGCACCATAGCTTTAGATGATGAAGGGGCACCTGGGTTGTAACCTTGGAAAGGTCTAGTTTGAGTAAGTTGACCCTGTCCTTGACTATAATTTTGGAAAGGGGGTCTTGCAGCTTGATCGTACTACTGGTATCCTTGGTTTGGTCTGTTGCTTTGAGCTTGCTACCTTTTAAGAGCTACAAGTTCATTCGACATACTCCGCAACAGACTCTTAACTTCATGAAGCTCATTAGATGGAGCAGCAGTTGGTTTCTCTATGCTAGGTAGAGGAGCTAATGTGGGAGCAATAACCTGAATTAGAGGTAGCATTTTGGGAAAAGTGGCATATGGGGTCTAAGGGCTACTTTTCCAGCCTGTATTAAACAATTTTCAGTTGCTATGGCTATGTCATGGGCATCAAGCAGCACATGCCCTCCCATGGATTGTATCATCATAGCAATATCACTATTTAATGCTCTTAAATAATATAGGAAAGCATAGCTAGTAGTCGGTCTTACCAGAACGGGGATTCTATCCCATGTCTTGTGAAACCATGTGTTGAAATCTTGCATATATTTGTGTGGGGCTCTTTTCATGGTCTTTAGCTGCTCAGCAAGCGAGAGGTGGTCGCTCTTTTCTCCAAAATGGTCCTTCAATTAACCAATTCATTCCAGGAATGGATTGAATTTATAGGCAAAGTCCCATACCAGTCAAGAGCTTTGCCCTTGAGAGACAATGCTAACAATCTGATTACAACATTTTCCTTTGTGTCATTGTGAATATTGTAGAGGTTAGCAATATTTATAATGTGTTCAATAGCTATAACGGGCCCCTCTCCATTAAAGGGAGGCATACTTTTGAGGACCATTCTTGGAATTGGGTCATAATGCTGGAGGTTCAAGGGACTCTGACCATGAAAGGTCACAAAGGGTAATGCCGTAGCTATAAGGGGATTCAAATAGGGTACTTCTCCTGTGAAGGAAGCACTTGTAGCCAGATTGGGAAGATGACTCACTGAATAAGGATGAGTCCCTTTGAACCTCAGTCACTTTGCTGAGTTGAGAGGTAATTCAATGAATTCAAAAGGGACACCCTTATTAGCAGATCATGTGGTGACTTTAGGCATAGGAAGTCATACTGGTCTTTGATTAGGAAATGAAGTTCTTACCAGTGGAGTCGCCAGATGATGTAAATAGTTGATTTGCTATAATAAGACAAGCATCAATCCTGAAACCTTACTCAGTTATAAAACAGGGTCCCACCAGGCGTGCAAAAAACTATTGACGCAGTGGATTACACCCAGGGCAAGGAGGCTGAGCTCTTGCCTTCCACACGCAACAATGGAAACTCCCCTCTTGCCTGTAGTACTGGTGAAGCAGGAGGGGAGAGTCTCTAGGTAAGGGCTAGCTCCCTTTGATGCATCTGATTTGTTCTAGTAAGTGCTAACATATATATATATATATATATATATATATATATATATATAATGTGGGGGATGAAAAGGGAGAAAGATTACAGGAAAACAAATCTACTCTGAAAGGGGTGATGCACCAAAATGATCCGACCTTCTCACACTCACACTTAAAATCAGACAGACACATACATACACTTCAAACTGGCAGAAGGACCAGGCTGCAAAAAACTTGGCAGGGAGGCTTTTAATGGAAAATATAGAAAATAGAGATTCACCAAAGGTGCTATGGAAAGGCACACTGTATAGTAATTTCTCCTATTTTTGCACTTCCAAATGCATATCTCCTTATCAACTATAGAAATGGCACCTTATAGACACTAGGTATGTTGGTGTTGAACCTGTGTAAGCATCATGAAGCAATGACTAAACACAAACTAACACTCAGACATACACAGAGATATCTAGCCAGGATATAGATAAAAAATGCATTTTATTGATTTAGGTGAAAATTTGTCAGGGATACGCCTTACAAATGTGGAAGATCCATTCTCCAATGACAAGTCTCCAATATATAGAAGAAGAAAGGAGGCCCTTTGGCACCCTTTTTACAAGTGACCCATGTGCCTTACGAGCATCGAGAAGAGCAGGCTGCTTAAACATCAATGCTATGTCAGCCCTGGCTTTGACTTTAAGCATTTTTTGACACAGGTTGTGTCGTTTCCCCATTAACCAAATTGATCCTTGAATGCACCTACGTGATTTGTCTACTCATAAATGTGAAATGAAGAAAATGGGTCATACGATTGGCCATTTGCACCTTTTAATGGTCAATTCACAGACACTGTTTCACTTGCTGGAGTAATTTCTTGAATTGATGCCTCCCTTCGCCACTTAGACTATCTACCTGCTCCTACACTTGGCACTTTTGTGTTTTCCCTACCTTGTCTCTTTCTAGGTCTTTCAGCCCTCGGGCTATCTCTGTGCGGGTCACTGCATTCCTTGGGCTCCTTTCATGGTTGGCGCTTGGGCATTAAAAAAATAACGGATTTTTTAATGGCTTAAAATTGATGTTCGCGCATCCATCATTGCTTGAAAACCAACAGCTAGTTCACCTTCTTAAGGTTGACGGCTTCTGGGACGTCACCATCCTTGGCAATTTCCTTCGGGCTTTTTTGCTTAGTTCCTTTTTTGCGGGTTCCCTTCTCAGTTTTGGACTTTCCCATAGACAAAATTTTGTGAGAATTGGCCATTTGGCTTCCCTAGGTTTTTTAACTTTGAGCCTTTTCCCTGCGGACAAAAGTTTGCGAGAATTGGCCGCCTCCGAATTTCTTCGCTTAAGTCTTTTGGGTAGCCCCTCCAAATTCCACAGGCCTTCCTCCTTTGTGGCCTCTTTGAAGTGCCTTTACCCTCTATAAGGGCTTATTGAACCTGGACTTCCCTCTGTAAGGGCTCCTACCCTTTGGCTTTGGGGGGCACCTCGTTGAACCGACCCTTTAAACCAATCGTGTTGAAATAGGCATTGAACCGGTTCAACGCTACACACTGAGCTGATTGGACCAAGCCTTTGAACTTTTCTTGCTCACCTTAGTCGTTGCACTTGTGCATTGAACTTGAGTGTTGAACTAATGTATTGAACCAAGTGATTGAACTGGTTCAATGGTTTAATGTTGCGTGCTGATTGTTGAGCCAAGGTCATTAAACTCTTTGTTGAACCAAAGCGATGAACTTGAAGATTGAACCCAGGCTTGAAGTTGAAGCGATAGACTTGAAATGATGAGCCAAGGCCTGAAACAAGGTTGATTGAACTGCCGATTGAATTAAACCATTGAACTAGTTTGTTGAACTTTGTCGATTGAACTCTGCGTTGAACCAAAGTTTTGAATCAAAGCAGATTGAACTGCCAATTGAACCAAGGCTGTGAACTGAAGCTATGGTTCAATGGTTCAAAGATGCCAACCTTCCTTGCAAATTTTCCTCAGATGAAGGCCCAAAAGAGCCTTGTAAACCCCAACACTTTTTGAACTGATTTCTCATCTACCAAGGATTTCACCTATTGAGTCCGTAGAAAACCAAGCTCTGCAGATTCTATAGAAATGGACCTACAGAGTCCGTAGAAATTCTTGGACTTGTGCAAAATCAAAAAATGAATTGGCCTTAAATAGAAGGGGAAGAAGGGGATCAATTTTTTGCCCTGTTGGGCAAAAAATGGTCAATAGGAAGGGGTGGAGCAGAGCCACGTGGACATGGCTGATAGTCACCTACATAATGACTCCATCCTTACAAATGTGCATATTTTTTCTAGTCTCTCTTTCATTTGACCTGCTCATAGTCCCATGTTTGTTTTTCCATATATGTTTGGAGTTGGACTCACATGTATATGTCCACCTATGTGGAAAGAGAAGGTGGAGTCATATGACCATGATGAGGATGTTGATGATGATGGTGATTGGATTCTAGATGCTTTGCAATCTAAAATGGAGGAGGAACCAAATGTTGTAAGAACATTTGATTATCTTTGATGATGTTATCTTATGTTTATTATTTTATGATTTTAACATTATATTGTGTTTGATGACATTATAGTTTGTTTATTTTTTTATGCTCTTAACCTCACATCTCTTCCTTGTTAAATGACAATATGCAAGAGAGTACATAATCAAATATTGAGGTATTATGAGGTAGAATGTGCAACTTTGCTTGTCAAGGCCATGTAACACATTTAGAGATCATGATGTTCATCCATTTTGGTCACGAGATAGGCTTAACACTCACCATCGTAAGATTCATGGTCGGCAATCCATTTCCAAGAGGCCCCCTAGGTGTGCCAGAAGTGGGAAATGTAGGCCTAAGGGAAGAGAAATCAACAAAAGGCAAATAGAAAGGAGGCCAATAGACTGACTCTTGAAAAATTAGAGCATCAACAAGAGAGATAGGTTAGAAAGATCATGGATGGCTAGGGAGGGTGTGTCTAAGTTATGTTATCTCGATGAGACAACCTTGAATTCTATCAAAGATGAGATGGTTGCATACAATTCAAGTGAAAACTTGGCACAAAGAAGGGAAGCCTACATTTAGAGAAGAGAATATCATCGACAAATGGAGCAAAAAAGAGAACGGGTGGAGAAACAACAAGGTGCATTCAACAATGGACCTCAGGTTAAATTCATTATGTTCATTGCTTTTCACAAAGTTAATGTTAAGTTTAATTCAACTTACTCAATATTAACATTGATATTTCTGCAACAATCACCATTCCAATTACAAAGGGATGACCCTCAATCCCATTCTAGTGATGAGGATCACATTCTTTTGAGAGAAATGCATTTATAGAATGGTAGATATGTTCATCGAGGGGGGAGGTAACAAATGAAAGTGTGCATAGTAGGTTGCCTCAAAAATTGATATTGTACTTCTTAAGATGACTACATATTATATGCACTCTTGTTTATTCCCTGTACCTTTCTTTCAACCCTACCATTACATATTTTGATAGTGATGTATATTATTATTGCATATAGGCTTTTGGTGGCGACGAGTTGGTGCAATCATAGGCATGGATAGACCATGTTTAGGAGGTATGATAGTTACTTTTTATTTACCAAAATTGACAAGTTTATTCTTCATGTTGGTGTCTTATTCTTGCATTTTTTGAGATTTCTAAACCACACATTTTGAAATGCAGGTGTCTAGGGTGACATGCATATGCATGCATTCATGTGGTTGACCGCTTCCACTTCTTTGTCCATTTCCATAGGCCTAAAAGCCATGCCACGAACATTGATATTGCCTTAGACACTATTATATATATACATACATTTTGGAATAATATGTATGACATATTTGATGTGTGGTCAAACATATTACTTGGACACGAAATTTGAATATAAGTGTTTCATTTTTGGTTTGTGTTAGATACGTAGTTTTTTATTTATGTATGATTCAAATAATGGTTTGGTGTTTAATTTACATTTATCGATGTATTGCACAATCATGCATGGTTGAATGATGTAATGCTTTTCCCATGTACCCATCGTATATTTTTTACTTGTATGGTAAGTGTTGTTTTCGATTGGTGATTGTCTTCACATTTATACCTTATTCTCCTTTCATTCTTTCACATGTTGGTGACAAATTTCACATGTTTGCATATCTCTCTATCTATATAAAAGTAACTATGGTGGGGAGGAAGGATGAAGGCGGAAGGCGTGCATGGTTTTAAAATTTGAATGACATGCTGTGGCACGCTGGGCGCGCTGGGAGTGCTGGGCGTGCAGGGTGTGCTGGAAGCACTCCCAGAATCTGAATGTGCAGGGAGGCAGATAGAAGGCGCTATCCCAGAAGGGGGAAATGAAGGATGGAAGGTTAATGGAAAATTGTTGGTGGAGAACCAAGAAGGAGGTAATAACCCTGAAGGGACAGTAGGAAAGGTAGAAATAAATGAAGAGTTTGAATTTTATGCTGATAAAAAGACTGGAATACCTTTCAACGGATTTGATCTTTTCTATGGGACCAATACTACCCAACAGGATTATTCTCTTATTGTGGTGGGGTAAAAGACTGAAAAGGAGAAAGAGAATGTGCATTTAAACAAGGAAAAATTCTCAAAAGCGCTGAAGGCAGAGTACTCCAAACAAAAGAAGTGGTCCTCTCTGTTTGCCAAGAAACCCAATGGAAAACTTCTCTTCCCTTCGGTTATTACAAAATCTTGCTGGGAGAAAGGTGAGTTTCAAGTATTTATCCCAGATCCTTTAATAGATTTTTCTGTCTTCTTTAGAATTCACCCTAGTGGGTAAATTTTTAGGGGCAAGACCAGATATAGAATCCCTTACTAAAATGGTTAAAAGGAAATGGGTCATTCGAGGAGAGGTTGAAATGGCTCTAATGTTGAATGGTTTCTTCTTGTTTAATTTCAACTGTAAAGAGCACATGAATATGGTTCTGTGTGGAGGATCGTGGTCTTATGGCAAATGTTCTTTAACTATTAAAAAATGGGAGCCTAACATGGATCTTTCAGATTCTTTCTTCTTAAACACTTCCATTTGGTTAAGACTTCCTGGCCTCCCTTTAGAGTTTTGGCACGAGGACATTTTTAAAGGTATAGCCGCTCTTTTGGTGAACTAGTGGCTTTGGATAATGCAACGGCTACTAGATCCAAACTTCAACATGCCAGACTTTATGTTAAAGTAGCAGATTTGAATAATCTCCCAGAAAAAGTGGATTTAATTTCTAAGCATGGCAAAAAAACTCAAAGGTTTGTTTTTGAAGATCTGCCCAACTCTTGCTATGTTTGTAAAAAATAGGGGCATTGGGCCAGAAACTGTCCTTACAAAGAAAAAATTATTCAAGCAGTGTTTTGGATGACAGAAAGACCAAGGTTCAGCACAAGAAAGTATGGATACCCAAAGAAAATAATCAACAAGAACTAAAGAACAATGAAGATAATAAAGTTTTGCATGCTGAGGAGGAGAAAGAGATTTCTAGTGAAGATCCCAAAGTTCCACAATCAGAGGCGGATGAAGAGTTTGTTGATGAGAATGAAAATTCTGAGCAAGAAGGATATGGGCTGCAATTAGAAACCACAATTCCTAAACAAAGAATAGATGATTTGATAGATTTACCAAAATAAATCGTGGGCTATTGAAAGATGGAAGACCGATGGGGAGATGTAGAAGACAAAATTGAGCTGGAGGAAGGAAAATTCTTGGATAGAATTGCAAATAAATTAGAGGAAGGAGGTCTTCTTGTTTCTCAGTCTAGGGAGATTCAGGCTGAGAATGCTTCCCCTCTGAAGGAGCTAAACGTAAATGATAATGGAGAAAAAATAAAGCACCTTCTAAACCAAATAAAAGTGCTGATAAAAAAGACCATTGTTAGGATTGTGGAGCTAAAAGCTTCACTGATGCAGACATGGAGGAGGTTGCAGAATGAGTTGCTGAGTGTCTGAAGTGTTTGGCGTTGGTCTGGCCAACCGGCGTCGGCAGGGTAAGACAGGAAGGCAACCGACGTCGGTCATATATCGGCCGGCGTCGGCGATCCCAGGCGGACAGGGACCGACGTCGGTCGCCTGTGTAGTTCGACTGCGAGTTAATAACGGGCAGTGAGCTAACGAACGAAGAGTTTGCATGATGAGCGCTAATTTTAGACTCATAGCTGCGGATCTAATTATGGTAATTAGATGTCTAATCATTGTTTGGATGAGATCTATATAATAGACTCATGGTTGTATTGGAAAAGTGTGCTAGGGAGTAAGAGAGCATAATTATAAGCTCCTTCTGTGTGTGAGGTAGAGCTATGGTGCGTTCCTCCTAGTGCCACAGTACCAGGTGTGTTGGTGCTGGATTGGAGAGCCAGCTGGGTTCTTTAATAAGTAAGATCGTTGATCTGCAGGTGTATGTGTGTGCAAGGTCGAGGTTCACAGGTGATTGGAACCATTGCTTGATTTGCAGGTGTGCAAGGTCATACAGACAGCAACACTACAGGGAGCAGTATCAGGCAGGATCTACTTGGAGTACAGGTGTGTACTCGGATAGAGCAAGAGGAAGGCAAGGGAGTTCCTTCCATAAGTATGGTCTGTTGAATTGCAGGTTGTTGCAGATTCATGGGAGATCTACTTGAAGTACCTTGAGTACTTGTGGAGCACGTGGAGTGCTTGTGGAGTGCGTGGAGCACTTGTGTTGTGCGTGGAGCACGGGGAGGTGAACACCAACTCTGTATTTGAGTTGGGTGTTGGGACCTGTGAGAGGGAGAGCTTTGGGGAGAAGAATCACTGTTCACTTGAGGCGTGGGAAACCTCTGTAAGGTGGTGGAGAAGAAGTGGCATCTTCTTTATTGTATTCTTTTCTGTATAAAGTGTTAATACAATTTGGTATTGTCTCTCATATCATGTGTTATTCTGAATTCTAGTTACTTGGTAAATCTGGTTAATTTCCGCATATTAAGTTGCTTGGTATTGGTAATCAAATTGTGTGCTTCCGGTGTACACCCTCTCCCAACAACCATTACAAAGGGCGTTGAAACAAGAAGCAGCAAAAAAGACTAGAAAATGAAGGCGAAACATACGGCTTCTACTACAGATAAATTTGGAAAAGGAGATGGACAGTTTTTAAAAGTGAAACCGGATGTTGGCTTTCTAGACAGACCGGGAAGAAGATCTGCAAAGAAAAATAGAGAGCTAGAAAGTAAGCAAAATATTGCTGATGGTAGGCAGGCAACTATTCTGGACTTTACCCCTCAAAAATAGTTAGAAAATATTTATTTGGAATTTTAGGGGGCGGAATATAAAAAGGATAATGATGTTTCCCCTATTTTTCCTATTTTTGCTGCTAGTTTTTAGTAGGCTTAAGGATTGCTTATCCTGGTGCTTGTAATTGCTCTATCTTTTTTAACACTGTCAAAGGGTTTCGGGGCCCCTTCAAAACCTATTTTTACCTCAATCTAAAACTATGGTGGGGAGGAGTGAAATATAATATTTGTTTGCATCTCTTATCTCTCTAACATTCTTTTGTCTCATATCATGTGTTTGTTTATTCAGGCAATTGACATAACAACTACCGATGACTATGACCCATCGTTCGAGGTATGGAAGGAGGGGTGAGAAGGAATGGGGAAACATTCCAATACATCATAATGACCATGCCACATGTAAAGATTTCATACTAAAATATAATGATTTTATTGTTTTCATTTAATTTAGAAAACTCTTTGTGTGTAAGGGAACTATTTGTAATTATAAAAAATTAGATGTTCTTAGCTTTTAAATATTCTCATGGACCCTAGTTTATGTCTAGATTTTTTTAGCTTTTCAATGCTAAAAATATTGAATACTATCATTGACTTTCACGTGTATCATATTTTTCACAGATGAAGTCCTAAATATAGAAGAGAATGTGGCTACCTAATTGCCCGAAGACATAGAATAACTTCTCTCAAGGATGAGATCCTAGAACACAATGGGCACAAAAAAACATCTTGGTTTGCAACTATCACTAGCGACTGCAAAAAAAAAAAAATACTCGAGAGGGAAAACCAATTTTTGACTAAGTTTTTTGATAGTGCAAGGGAAAACATTATCAAGTTGGAAATTGCATTAGTTGACAAGACTAGAGAGGTCGAGAAGTTGTACCCTACACTTCTCACACTGACGGATGAGAAGATGGATGTTGAAATAAAGTTTGTCAATCTACAAGCTACTCATGCCTACACAAAATCACTCTATGATGCAAGGTCGGAGTCTGTGTGGCCATGCAAATAAAACATGAAGGAATAGTTACCATATATGAGTAGTAGCTATAAATTTTGAAGTCAAAGTTTGATATCTTGTTTGCACAAGCCAATGGAAAGTCTCCCAATAGACATGGTATTCCATACATGAACAATGATAATTAGTTGTGTGCAACGACTCATGTGTTCAGTATTACATGATGTATGCTTATGACTTTGGATGGAAATCAATTAATTCACATGCTTATTCACATTTTAATCTACAAAATAAATGTTTATTTTCCACTAGTTACTTACTTCATCTTATCTAAGGAGTTTTATGAAATTTTTGAAGGTTGAAAGATATGATAAGTGTATCTAACTATTTAGTCATGTTAAGAGGTTTATAAATGCTTATTATTCTATTTTTATGCTGATAGATATGTCATATAGTGAAAATCAAGTCATAATGCAATCTTTTTCATAAGAAAACTCTAAGTGGGAAAAAGGAAATCAAGATTCAGTTATGTGTCCTCTTCTAGGAGTTTGGAGTCAGTTAGCAAGAGTAGATAGTTATTCCATTTGAATGTGGAAGAGATAAAAAACAAAAAGAAATCCATAAAAAAATTGTTGCAGGCTTATATTCCCTATTTTGAATAATTGCTTTTGTGGCTGAGTATAAGTGTTTTGTTAATGAAAAGTGAGACTGGTAATAGTTTCCAAATGTGATTGAAGAATATATAGCTTGACAATACATTTCCAAGGTATTTGAATGAACATATTTGAGAATACAGGTTTAAAGAATCAAGAGGGAACTGTCTGTAGACCCCTATTTGGATGTTATTTCTCTTGTATGTAAGAGATCAATGACATTGAAATTGTATTGTCATCATTATCTAAAGATTATTGGTAGTTGTTTAAAACTATAATCTTTGAACATTATCTAAGAAACCCTCTAGTCATGGAAAAAGGGTCAGGACAGTCGTGTTTCCTATAGCAGTTAATGCAAAGTTGGACTGTGTGCATTTCATTGAAGGAAATGATCACTGACTCAAGGATTAACTATTTTGGGGCATCTTGGTAATTTATTTGAATGAGATTTAAGTTCCTTTTGCCAGATTTTTTACATTGTATGTGTCTTTTTCAACCTTTACAAGCATACAAACTTGTAAACTCACAATTTCTTAACACAGTCAAATAGATTTTGATATGAAAATCTTGGACAGTGGATTGGATAACAACATTTAATGATTGGAAGACATGATGGAGGGAAAGACAGACCTTAGGAACTTTTTATAGGTCCATGAAACTCATCAAAATGTTATCAAATATAATTTAATCCCTCTTAGCTGAGACAGAGACAGGAAAACCCTAAACATAGGGTTTCAAGGATATAAACCGTTCTAGCCATAAAACATTAGATAAACTTGGGAAGTTAGATTATGAATTGTTATAACATATTTTATGGGTTATAGGGTCAAGGAGTATGTATTCATAATGTTAGAGAGACTTGTGTATAAATAGGTGCTAAAATTGACCTAAGAGACCTAATGAAAGGTAACAATGAGCAAAATAAGTCTAGCAAAGTGTTGTTAGGTTGTGGAGCTAAAAGCTTCAACTATGCAGATGAAGAAGAGGAGGTTGCTAAGTTCCAAAAGTACCAGCATCAGCAGTATGACCGATGTTGGTCAGATATAGTACAGAAGACAACTGACGTCGGTAGGGAGTCGACCGATGTCGATCAGCACGAGACAGATAGGGACTGACGTCGATCGCCTGTGGCGGTTCCAAAACTACTGTTGATGAATAGTCAGTTAAGTGAAGCGAGTGTTTGCATGTTAAAGGGATAATTATAGTCTCGAGCTACGTGTATAATTATTGTAATTAGAGTTCTATTTTTGTATGCATGGGATCTTATTTAAAGACCCATGAGGCATGTATTGTAAATCAAGCAGGCAAGTAAAGCATTGAAGCAAGGAAGCAAGGTCAAGGAGATCTACAAGCAAGTAAGGTCAAGGAGATCAGCTGAAGCATTCAAGGAGGGGATAACAACTCAGGTTGTTGAGTTGGTTGTGTTGAGCAAGAGAGAGAGGGAAGAAGGTCTTGAGGTGTGGCAAGCCTTTGAAGTGGAAGAAGAAGTGGCATCTTCTTTATTGTATTTTCTTTTAAGAGTATTTAATACAAGATTGTGTATTGTCTCTCAAATTCTTTGCTGTTTTAAGTTTCTAGTTACTTAATCATTCTGGTATAATTTCGTGTTTAATTGCTTATAAGAAAAGTAATCAATTGTGCTTCCTTGGAGGGGTTCTTAACAGTTGGTATCAGAGCTACGGTTTGCAGGGAGCAGGTTATTATTTGATTACAGGTCAGTCACAGGGGCTGAATGATTTTGAGCAGGGTAGTATGGACAGGGGTTTGATCTAAGATGAGCTCACAGATAAAGAATTCATCACTTACAAGAATACACAGACACCGATGTCGGTCACTTGGAATCGACGTCGGTCAGGCAGATACCGACATCGATCATGTGTAGACCAGCAGGGTCGGTAGAGTCAGGCAGAGAAGTCTGATGTCGATCAGGAAGGGACAGACGTCGGCAAAGGGGACACCGACATCATCCAGGGAAACGACATCGGCAGTCAGGGTCAGTGCAGGGAATCGACATCGGTCAGGAGCAGACTGGGAGATGGTCGAGATCGGTCACTGGAATGGATGTTGGGCGGACAACAAGCTGTCAAGGAGTCTCAAATGCCCATATGGAGGTCAAAAAGGGTAAGTGAACCTCATATTCATTGTTCACCTTCTTTATATTGCTTACTGATGGTCAAGAACTAGGAAGATGTGAAGAGGCAATGCAGGTAGAATCCAAAAATAGTGGGAGCTTGGCATGGATGAGGAGTGTGAGTCCTTGGAGAAGAACCAAATAGGTATTTATTAGTGGATTTGTCAGCTGGAAGAAAGCACTGGATGAGGGATTGATTCCAAAGTTAGAGAAGAGAGTGGATGGACACGTGAGACAGAAGGCTATGGTATATGGTCTTGATTAGGCTGCAGGACAATGGAGGTTTGACCATTGTATTTTTCTTTACCAGGTTGGATAATATTAGCTACATTATCCTGTTACTGTATTGCGTTGCTTGTTGCAGGGTTACATAAACAGGGAGTTTTTTAAGTTAAGGGTAAAGTTAGTTCAGAGGTATGTCATGAAGAATTTGGGAGCAACAAAATTCTTTTGGCATAAGTGACAGGTATAACATCACAGGTTTTGTGGTGGTTGGTCTTCAAAAGTGATTTTGAAGAGGGATACAGAGCCAAGGGAACAAAGTAGATGGTGTATAGGTACAAGTACAGTTGCAGCTATTTATCTCTAAGTGGGAGATTATTAGGTTATGGAGCTAAAAGCTTCAACTATGCAGATGAAGAAGAGGAGGTTGTTGAGTTCCAAAAGTATCGGCATCGTCAGTATGACTGACGTCGGTCATATATAGTGTAGAAGGCAACCGGCGTCGGTAGGGAGTCGATCGACATCGGTCAGCACCAGACAGACAGGGACCGACATCGATCGCCTGTGGTGGTTCCAGAACTGCTGTTGACGAACAGTTAGTTAAGTGAAGTGAGTGTTTGCATGTTAAAGGGCTAATTATAGTCTCGAGCTGCGTGTCTAATTATTGTAATTAGAGTTCTATTTTTGTATGCATGGGATCCTATTTAAAGACCCATGAGGCATGTATTGTAAATCAAGCAGGTAAGTAAAGCATTGAAGCAAGGAAGCAAGGTCAAGGAGATCTACAAGCAAGTAAGGTCAAGGAGATCAGCTGAAGCATTCAAGGAGGGGATAACAACTCAGGTTGTTGAGTTGGTTGTGTTGAGCAAGAGAGAGAGGGAAGAAGGTCTTGAGGTGTGGCAATCCTTTGAAGTGAAAGAAGAAGTGGCATCTTCTTTATTGTATTTTCTTCTAAGAGTATTTAATACAAGATTGTGTATTGTCTCTCAAATTCTTTGATGTTTCAAGTTTGTAGTTACTTAATCATTCTGGTATAATTCCATGTTTAATTGCTTATAAGAAAAGTAATCAATTGTGCTTCCTTGGAGGGGTTCCTAACAAGTGTTTCATAGACTGAGTTGGGTTATGAAACTATGAGGATAGTTACATATTGGAAAAGGTGTATGCATAAATAGTCTATTTTTAAATTAGAGAAGGTACAATTCTATACCGAGTCAAAAATCCCAAAAATAGGGCTACAAAGACTGTGACCTGAGTGGAAGAGTTGTGAAAAGAGGAGAATTTAAACTTGGAAAGTGTTTATGAGTTAATGAAAAGGTAGTAAAAGATCAATTTAAATGCCCTTGGGTCCTAAAAACATAATCAAAGAGCATGTTTAGATACCTTGAACCTAAAGATATGTTGAAGAACCATAAACCACACAATGAGCAATGAATTAGTGAAATTTTGCAAATAAATGCAATCAAGAACAAGGCAAAGTATGAGATAAGTAGCTTATTATCCACATCAATATTGAAAAATCAACATCAATAACTAACATCAACATCAAGAACAATAACTAACATTAAGAACAACAACTAACATCAACATCAAGATCAACAATAAATATGTAATACATAAATATGTACTTTCTTTACCATTAAATTAAATTGTATATCAATATTGAAACATATTTTTATAAAAAAATTCTATTGTCTTTCAGAACTATCAATTTCATCCATTGGATCATAGTCATTATCACTTTTATCCTCTAGTGTAAAAAAGTAGTGGTTTCGTTCATGAAATACTCTAGCTTGGTTGTATGAGAGGAAAGTTTGTGGTGTGGGAGATTGTGTATCTCTTCCACAATGTAGCATATGGCTGCACCAAACAAAGATTAGATGCCTGAAATATGTTATTCCAAACACTATATAGTTCAAAATTTACTTTGAAAGGTAGTTTTGCACCAATGAAAATATTTTGTACTTGATTTAGATGCACATAGACATTCAGATCATTAGACACCTTCATTGGAAAGAACTTCTCCAAGAAGGGTCTAAGATATGCTAGGATAAATCCAGGAGTACCCCATGCATCAGGAAAAACAACATCATCCTATGGCCATTCATATTACCAATGCATGTAGAAATCATTATCAAGCCTGTCTATGAGTGTCGTGTACTCATAACTCACCAATGGAACATAGTAGGTAGGATACACCATATTGTAGTGGAGGAGAAAATTAACCCAATTCAATCCATCAGGTTGCCTAAAATTTTCTATGGTTCCAAGCCTCCTTCAATTCATGGCCTTAGCCACCACACATGAGATTTTGTGTGATGTTTGTCGTTATGCATTGAGCTACTCTAGTATATTTGATTTCTTCCATATAATTTTATGGAATTCCTCTCATATTTCTACAACACTCCCCATGTAAGTTTAATGCCACCTGCCACACAATTAAAAAAATTAATTAGTGATAACTTCCAAAAATAAATAAAAAACTACAGTTAATCATTCTACTTAACTATTGAATAAAGAGAAGATAAACTATTGAATAAAGAAAGTTGTGAAATCAAAACATTGTCCAAATGTATTGAGTAACATAATAACACTATTATGAAATCAAAATAGGTCCTTCATATGACTTTGAATAGGTTGAAGGATTCAAATAACTATTTTGGAAGCTAAAATGTGGTATTTTGCCTTATGCCCTTATTTGTGTCTATCAAGAGAGAAAGGGTTACTTGTTTCTTGGGGATATAAAGTGAACTTGTTGAAAACATAGTTTGTTGTAATGGAACCGAGTGATTCCTAAAAAGTAACGACTTCCAAGTACAAGATATGGCAAAGAAAAGGGTCAGTGAGATCCCTATTTGGGTTGGAAGTCATCTTGTATAGAGGGATAAGACTTATTTCTTTGTCAGGTCAATTGAATCAATGAAGGAGTGGTATGGTTAAGTAGCCTTGTTAGCAAAATAGGTTTGAAATCCTATAGAAGTGTTGTGAAACACTTGATATATGAATACATAACCTTGCTATTGTTAGAAGACCTATAGGTTACAAAGTAGAGCATAATCAATGTATGGAGGTCAAGTTCTCTCATATATAAGTGCAATCATGGTTTCTAATAATGTTGTTTGTTTGACATAGGCATAAGAAGGTGTGAATACTGAAAAATCACAATTAAAGGTCAATGACCCCAATGTGGGAATGATTCAAGATTTAGTTATGATTCTTGGAGTAGTTTGGTAGATTCACTTTTTGATGTTGTCTTGGTGAAATCCATTTGAATGTGATAAAATAGACGTGGAATAAAGAAATTTTGATGAATAAGAGGACCGCGTTAATGAATTTTTAAATGTATTGATAATGCATGACTGTGATTAAGCAATTTACTTGTTAGAATATTCAATATAGTGAGTGGTTATTTATGTGATTTTTGATATTATTTGCTATCAACTATAATCTCTAATTGGAGTCAGTAATAAGAGATGGATTGTAAGAAGATTACCCTTGAGATGACAGGTAGGTCTATCAAATAGTGAATGAAAGCATACAGTTTGAGCAAGTGCCTATTTGATCTTTTCATCATTGATTTCTATGGTGAATGTGGAGATGGAGTGCATATGAAGTGTTAGATATAATTTTTTATGATGTTTCAGAGGTCAAACATGGTAAGTTTTTATGTGCTAAGAGTTCTTTCTTGTTAATAGCATACATATTAGAAACCTTGAATTGGTATACTGTATCCTTTATCTTGGAACTTGTTTTAGATTTAAAAGTGATTAAGAAAGGCTTGAGATAGTATTTTTATATGGGAACACACCTAATATAGGTTATAAAGACTATTAGAAATATTGAAATTATCAAAACCCTGCTTACCCTATTTTCTGCCATTAGAGCACAACCGATAATGACTGAGTTTTCTTATTGGAAATTGATCCAAGCATTAAGAGACCAAGGTTATTGAAATAAAAAGTTGTATTGAGCCTAGATAGAAATTTTCCAACCATTATTTTTGTTTGAAACTATTTATAGATCAAGATATGGAATTTAAACCACACTTGGCTTGTTCAGTCTCCCTAAACCCTGACAACTAGGGTTTTGACTATTGTGAGAAAAGCAAACCTTGAAAATTCACCAAAACTTGTAATCTTGTATATTTTTACATGCCTTAACTAAATAAAAAACTTTAAATATCCTATAGACCATTTAGTATGGATTTATAACAAATGGAGTTGGGAAAGGGCTAAAAGAGGCCTAATTTGGAAGGCTACAAGAAGGAAAGTGGACCTATAGAGTGAGATAGGTCTTGAAATTTGATACATATGCGTGTTACAATAGGGTAAAGGAGAATATCAAATTTTCAAGTCATAATAGTTTGTAATTTTTTTGTACAAGGGTATTTACAGTCATATAGGGCTAAAAAGATGGAGTATTGCATTAGCAAAGTTGCATAAGTGTAAAAGGAAGTGTTGGAAACAATGATAAGAAGTTAGATTGAGTTCTTAGGGGATCTTATGATCAAGGTGAATCTATTGTAATATATAAACAATATAGTAATCCATTTATATTGCATGGTGATTGGTTTCCTTATATGTAACTTGGTAAGTTTCCATTGATCAAGGACAAGAAAGGAGAGAAACTTGTGCAAGCTCTGCATCACACATACTAGCACCCTATTGCCTGTTTGAAGACAAAATGAATACATGAGTGTGAGAAGGAATAAATACATTGAATTATTTGTGTATTATCAAAATTTATAAGAGATTATGATCCTGAGAATAACTTCAAGAAAGTGCTCATAATCTCATGAATGCAAATTGGATTCTTGGAAACATTTGACTCAGTCATACCCAACCTTATCCTCTTTACACAGTCTACCTTTGATGGACTATTTTTGTATGACTATTAACCTCATTAATGAAAATAAGTGTTAATGGTGATGTTCCTTCTTCAAGAGATATATATATATATATATATATATATATATATATATATATATATATATATATATATATATATATATATGTATGTATGTATATTGTTTAGTGAGCCTTCAAGGCAATATATGTTTGCTTGGATTCTATGTACATATGTAGGGGTGGTAGGATTGTGATTATAGTCAAGAAATCAAGATTTGGACAAACTATTTTAAGTGAAACAAATAAGTAAGATTCATTGTGATCCTTGAGTAATTGAGTAAGAGGATTCCAAATGCAAGAAACCTATGAGAAAGGAAACTTGGGTAAATAGGTTTACATGTTAATGAAAATATATTTGGGTGAATGGAATCCCTAATAAAATGGTGGCATGAAAAAGTGTAGAGGTTAGAAAAATACATATCCTATTTATAATGAAAAGACCTTGAGCATAGTCGTAGATAAGGGAGAAACATTTCAACGTGGAGAATAGCATTTGAGGAAAGAATGAACACCATCATAATGAATCTTTGTTGTGATGGAATAGAAAGGAAGGTCTGGTAAAGCCTTATAATAATAGATGATATGGTTTTAAGAGAATTAGGTTACAACACCTGTAACAGGGTGTACTCTATCTTGAGGACATAGTCCCGTTGTGAGGAAGATAAAGCTTTGATTCTTATCTTGGCTAGGTGAGCATTGAATGGATGGTTTGAGGAGATGATTCCAATCAAAAACGATATTATGAACCCATTGGATGCATTATAAGAGGTTTTAAAAGAAGCAAATGATCCCTATGGTAGTTACAAACCTATACGTCATAATGCTATGCACAGTTAATAGACAAAGCAAGGTGTAAGGGATTATTGGAGGTGAATGAGTCACATTTAGTGTGAGTTATAGGATATATAAAGGGGGTGAACCTTATGTTATACCATAGGTAGGGTTTAGAGGACATTTGAATGTAGAAACCCTCTCATAACAGTGTGTACCCTGTTTTACATAGATAGTCAACTGAGTTTCTATAGTTTCATGCAAGAAATGGATAGAACAAAGAATCTAGCCTATTGGGCAAGGTGAAGGGGATGAAAGTAGAACCAATGAAGTGGATTTTATCATTTAAAGTGTTGTATAAATTAGATATTGATTTTTATAAACAAACATAGCATGAAATTATGTGCTTGACGTGCAAGTAAAAGTAAGCATGAAATTGTTGTCTTGTATTTTGTTGTCCTGAGTAACTATCCCAGTGGAACAATCCATAATAAAAGTGATTTTTCACGATGAAAGATTGGTTGCAAAAACCTTCCAAATCCCTTAAAAATGACCAACACAATGCTAAAAGTCTATAAAAAATGTTTTGAATGAATAGTAGTGTGTGTTAAGAGGGAAGTGGATTTGATCCTTTAAAGTGTTGTATAACTTAAGATATTGATTTTTGTATACAAACATAACATGAAATTGTGTGCTTTACATGCAATTATAAGTGAACATGAAATTTTTGTCTTGTATTTTGTTGTCCCGAGTAGTTATCCTGGTGGAACAATCCATAATAAAATTGATTTTTCATGACAAAGGATTGGCTACAAAAACCTTCCAAATCCTTTCAAAATGACCAACACAATGCCAAAAGTCTATAAAAAAAGTTTTCAATGAAGAGTAGTGTGTGTTAAGATAAAAGGTGATTCATCTCTTCTTAATGAATGAGTGGTTTATTTTTATTTTTTTACATTTTTCACTTTTTTCCTAAATCTTTGTAGGATATAATTCAAAATTTGTAATATCCATATCCAATAAATTTTCCCACCTTACCTAGGCCATATCCAAATATTGTTACATATCTAAGGTGCATTTGGGTTATATCCAACATGGTAAAATGTGATGAAGAGACTAGATCATCTATTAACATAGTTTACATGCCCTAGAGGACTTTCCTCAACTCAATCATCGACTCTACTATATGGGCAGGACGTTAAATTGGTGATCCTAAAATACATTTTTGTTTGATTATTGTAGCTAATTTATGATTTTTAGATACTGTTATTAGACACATATTTTGTTCCATTTGTATGGACACTCTCATAATGGTAACGGTTATGTTATGACAAGAGTGGCTGGTGATGGTGTACATTATATTATTGTTTTTGGGCATTGCTTAAATTATTTTGTAATCCTCTAATGGGTAATATTTTCTTGCATTTGATCATCTTAGTTCATCCTAGTCCCCTAAGGGGTACTCTCTTTGCATTTACATGGTGAGACGAGGGAATCATAGAGAGCTTGGGTAAAAGAATATTCCAACTAAGGGATAAAACATGACCAACATTGCAAAAGTAATATAAATGAAGATGACCACCATCACAAAAGTAGTTGTCAAAAGGTAGTTGATGTAAAAATTAGTTATAAAAAGAGGACCAAAGAGACTTTTCTAGGCATGAACAAGGTACTAAAGCTACTAACGAATGAAATGAACCTCAGAACTATTACATTCTTCATTTATATAATTTTAGTAACATCATTTATTTATATAATATTTAAAAATTCAATTTATGTTTAAAACAATGGATATATTTGCCACATTCATTGAGGTAGGGTTCAAATATCATTCAAAAAATCCTTTAAAAGATAGTAAATTTATGCAATATGTTACAACATGTAGGTAGTCTAAAAGAACTATTCACCTTAAAAAAGGTATTTATTTTTTGTTACATACATTTATTATTGTTACATGTATCTATTATTATTATGCTATCACTAAAACCTATAAAAGGTTGCAATCAGGATGCATGATCTTTATTATGTCCACCCCTATCTCACTTCACTGCCATATTAAGCTTGTCATCCCAGACTTATAATTTTGGATTGTTACGAGGTGGGGTTAGAAAATGTGTCATCTTCTATGACATGATCTGATATCTGTATCTATTCATATTTTATATGAAGCCTCTCTATCTACAGGTGGAAGTTCCATGCCCGACCTGCACTTTTTGGAATGGATGAGGCATTGGGTGTTGCGCATTCAATATCACCCTACTCTACACCTTGTTGTAAACCTCTGCCATATAATTTTTGAATAATTCCATAGTTTCTATGCTTCTATCCATTGCACAACATCTATCAAATATCTCTTGTGCTTTGCACATTAGGGCCTCAACATCATCAAATCTGATAGTATACAAGATCTATTCATAAAGTGAAAAGCATCCAGTCAAAAATGCCAAAAAATATGACAAACATATGACTGAAACTAGTTACTAGACTTACAATATCATCCCCCCTTAGCTGGTCTTCAATATCATCTACCAAATTTGTTGTAAGACCTTCTAGTTCATTATCTGATCCTTGCATATCCATATCTTATACACCATGCATTTTTGTGTGAAAATCTCTAACATCCATGCCTTACACCTCATTTTCAATTCAAACTCCATTGTCCTTGACCTGGGTAATGAAAACTTATTACATAAACTACAATGACCTTGAATTTATTAATGTATATAGTATGTGGGGGAAATAAAACTTACATGGTACTTAACATCGATGTTATTTATGTTCTCATTAACACCATGTATTGTGGCTGCATCCTCTAAAACTACTTGAGTTATCATCTTTCTCATTAGGTCTACCTTGAACACATGCTTGCAAGTATATCCTTAGATTGAAAACAAGTAATTGCACATCAACATAGAAGGTGTTACATTGAAGATGCAATAATGCAATGTCTCATATTTTATATTTTACACCCATGTCATACGAGGGTCGCTATTATCAATGGTAACATGAGAATTTGGGATGTTTAAAGCTCATATCCATGAATTATTTTCATGTCTTTCTACTTTGAAGTTCTTATGGAGGTTGATGTCCTTGCATAACTATAGCCACTAATAATGTATGTAAACTAGTGTTGTTAATTGGTGAACCAACCAATCCACCCTGTGATGTGCAAAAGTCCTTAATGTGCCTAGGAAATGACATTTCAAATGGGAATGGTAAGATTCTATAGATAAATTAGTGTCTTGCCCAGCATGTGGAAGTGTCTGACAACATAATGACCACATTCCAACCCTGTATGCCCAGTGTTGTTCCCAATGTTTGACAAAGGTAGGCTGAGAGGAGTGATATATTTCTACAAACTTTTTGAAATCTCTTGTATCCATGCCATCATCACCATAACTATTCATTATGAACCCAAAGTCCTAAAACATCACACATCTGACATCATCATCTTTTACCTTTGCTATCAAATTCTTCAACTACGTGCAATGAACATGCCAAATGTATAAGTAGAACTCATAGTTGAATGTCTCCCTGAATAACACAATAGTTTTACATAAATAAATGGAATATGGTGGGGATGGTGTATATGGACATACATATATAAAGTCCATGATTCATGTAGGAATAATGATGACATACCTAATAGCTTTTATCTCTGCACCGACATCGTCGACCATAAAGGCACTGATTATCCATTCAATGTCTTTCAAATGTACTCTTTGAAGAATAATTTTCATCCATTGTCTTATGTCGATAGTACATGATTGAGACATAATGACCCATGTAACGAGCACACCTTCATGTTTGGAATCAAACACCAATAATGTGTATAACTAGAACTGTAAAAGAAAAAATAAAAATATGGGAACAATAAAAACATTGGAACAAACATCATAACAAGTAATATTATCAACTAATCTTACAAACATTGGCACAATACCTTCATTGCATTCATCCCAAACATTGCATCCATCACTAACAAGTTATGCTTCCCAAATCTCAATAACCATTCTAGCTATTATGGGAGTTGGATGCCCAAGATGAAGGGGATCTCTCCATCCCCATCAAACTATCCCCCATTGTATCCCTAATAGAAAAACCACTTGTTGAGATTGGCCAGTGCTCACTCCTAAACACTTGTTGCATCGTCATCATTATATACATATTTTGCCTCCTTAATCAATCACTCTTTATTGTATATGTTGTCCTTTCTCATAAAATCATCCCACTTTGTTTTGCCATTAAAAAATACAAGTTTCTCATGTACCAAATCCTGATGTTTAAGGTGGATAGCATTATCTGACATTCTAAACAATAGTAGCCTGTAAACCCATTCATTGAGTTGGGGGTTGATATGAGGAGCAAAAAAACATTTCTTGCCCTTGAAATGTTCATATTGTTGGCTGTTGCAATAGTTGTTCTCATTGTCCATGTGTTTTAATTGATTGTATGTGAGTAACACATGATTGGGTCTATAAACCATTCATCATGTGCTGAAATGACAATGACAATTGTACCTTATATTCCTTCAACTCAATTGGCTACCCTTTCTTGACTTGGGCATTAAAGACTTGTGTTTGGGTATGGCATCAATTTACTGAAAGTCATTAGGGCCATATGAACACCAATACCTACATGATTGTGGTGAACATATAAATAATCATGCAAGATGAAAATAAAATGTAAATGAATGGAACATAATAGAATCTGAATAGACACCAACTTGTAATGTATAGTGTGAGGTGACTCACATGACATATTCAGAGGCTATGGTGATCTTGATATCCTTTCTAGTAAAATATGATTATCTCTTAAAATAGGAAATATGAACATTTATAGGGAATAATGCCCTTCTCAATTCTCCTTTGATGAAGTCATCAACCTTGTCCTGCTCAACCCAGGCAACCCACAAGTCTTCCTCATTGACCTCAAGAAAATTGGCCCACTTGATACAACTACAATCAAATGGACCCTCACATGGCTTCTGTAGTTCAAGATGCATTATTTCTTCCCACATTTTTGCCATCTATTGTAGCCTATAAGGAGAACATTTCATTCAATGAATCATAAATAGACTTTTCATATTTTGAGTGAACGCAAGTTTCCATGTATTACAAAGGACTTTTTATTTCGATTGAAATCAATATAAAACCCTTCATAAAACATATGAAAATAAATGCATCAAAATGTATAAATGGATAAAATAGTGCATGCATGAGGTAGTTGCATTTATATACGATCTTAAGTGGCATATACTAACTGCATGTATGTGGGCTGGGGTCATGAATGTGATTTTACTATGAAGCCCATAGCTTCAAGAAAGGGTTAAAAAAAGAAAAATTTCTAGGAAGCCCATAAAATGAAGATAAGGGTTGAAGAATAGGGAATTTGCTACAAAACCCATAAAATCAAGAGAGGGTAAAAAAAAGAGAAATTGCTAAGAAGCCCATGTGATATTCTCATTGTCCATCAACTAATCATTCGATGAATTCAATTAGAGGCATGGACATAGTGCTATTTATGGATAACACGTGAAAGGAAATTCTAGTGGGTGACATAAGAAAAATTTGTACAACATGTGTGCATTAAAAATTATATGAGCCCATATGGGATGTAATTTATCCCATTAAATTGCAATGGTAGGTTGCCTTATCACCCATAGTAAGGTCAAGGCATAAACCATATTGAGTTATTAGAGATTTAGTGTAGCAAAATAGGTCGCTAATTTTATTTAAATGATTTCCTCATAGACCACCACTACCATAATTCCCACATATTGGACCACAATTTTTGGCCAATAAATTTAGGGTGGACCATGAGAAGACAAAACACAATTATGAAACTAAATGAAAGCTTCTTCTTCATTACATGTACAAAATTATACAAAAAGTTGTCATGATCAAAAAGATTCTTCTTCATTACATGTACAAAATTATACCACTTTCCAATGTCAATTGTTTAAAACTAATCCGAGTAGTACCCATCATGATCACAAGCATTTCTATCATCCTTAAATTCTTCTGATGGTGTTGGAAAATGACTTCTTTACCATATTGCTTCTTGGTATGTAAGTTCATCCAAAATGAGTTCAGGATCTAATTTAGGATTTGAATATGGAGAATTCCATAATTACACATAATTATTATGAAGACCATCCCACATTGAAATTTGAAATCTAATCACAAGGTGATAAGTATGAAAGAATGTCTCTGGCAAAAATGTTTCATAACTAGTTTTATCAACGCACATGTCAAACTAACTTTTCATCATGGGATTCAATGATATTTCATGCTATGGAATAATTACTTATGATAAGAGATTAGACTTAAAAATTAAATCCAACATTTCCATTTAGTGATGTGACCAATTTCCATTTAATAGCTCCAAAGTAAAAGCATTATTAGTATTCCACCAAATCCTGACAACGTGATTTGCATGAGTAGCCCAAGAAGGTGGTGGTAGACTAAAAATTTCATTTAATTCATCAGAAACTTGATCTAAGTCTCTTCTTGTTACATCTCTGAGTTGGATTAGGGAACTCCATAAGTGATTGCAATGCCAACTAGAGAGGGGTTGTGAAAACAATGACATACTACAAACAAACACACAAACTGCCAATATGATAAATATTAGATTAACATTCAAAACTATTACTTTACATATTTTATGGCCTTCCATACTAAGATGGAGCCATACCATGCATGTGAGTGTAATCTCAACCATGAGATAAAGGGCTTCACCTCATATCTTAGATAATTCAATGCAATTACATGCTCTTAATATAACCTTAATTTGATCCAAGCACTTGGCACTAGATATATAACAGAAAAATTAAATCAATGTATAACTCCTTTGACACCTCCTGATAATACATGATAAAACAATCATAAGTGACCCTACTTATAATAGGGTTCAATGAGAATATAAATGATGAAATGACCAAATGTTGTGTGTGTGTGTGCATGCAAATGCATGTGGATGCGGACTCCTCAAGGGAATATATACATGTGGGTTGAACTTAAAAGATCATAAAAGGGGAAAATCAAGGCATAAAATACCCATAAATTATGGGGAAGCCAAATGGGTTAACCAAGGAAAAGACACTAAAAGAATATTTTGGACATTTTGAGAGCATTCAAAATTGTACAAAGGAAAATGAATAGTCAATATTTAGGTTTTCATACAATTTTTGTCTAATGGATATATTATCATATGAAAATAGTGTTCACACAAATTAAAGTTATGAGGAAGACCTAAGTTAGGGGATGAGGCATAAGGCCCAAAAAAATGAAAGTCTACTAAAAATATATAAACGTATGCACATAGACCATATGTGATAAAACATGAAACATACCTAATGTAAAAGGGTCTTGTACTAGAATTAGGTGTCTAAAATAACACACAAATATAAAAGGAGAGATGGGTCATCAATTGTAGATCATATCATTTATAAATTATATAAAGTAGCTAATAGAATTGATATGATCATAAATGTTGATTTTGTTTTATCGTCACCATATCGTTGTTGTTATGTGTTAAGAATGTGAATATTTAATATTGTACATTAGCAACCATAATGTAGGTTAAAAGGAATTCATTGAAAATTACATTTCAAATAAGACATTACAATAAAAAAATGGGATATTCAACATAAAACAAAAGAGTTAATTTTTTTAAGATCTCTCTCCTAACAACTTATGATTGTTAAGTAGATTAATGGGTATGTTTGTGCCTCTAAAATTGAGATTGGAGAAAAGAGTCTAAATATGAACAATGAAATAAATAGTTGTGTTGATGATTCTTAAGGATGGCAACTCTATGTTGGGTTATATCTCTAATGAATAGAGCTACACATATTTGACCTTCATAATGAATGAGATCTCATATAGAGCAATGATTTCCTCTAAAGATGCAGTAAACCCTTCCATGAATGTCATAATAAATTGGAAACATATATGCATAATGTTCCTTTGACTTTGGTTATTTATTACCAATTTTATAAATACATTGATGTGTGGAATAAAGTGATTTGACTTCATGAAATGCTGATGAGAGCATACTAGTGATTGCCCCAAAACAAATATCAATCCAAAAGGAAAAATGGTGTATTTGAGATTTTTAATAAGTCCATATTCTATTTGAGGATAATGAAAAAAGTAGCGATCCATTTTTTTATAGTAGTTTCTGTGGTTTTGTCGAGTTGATTTATATAATTTTTTTTTATATATCATCTCTTATGCATTTAAGAATATCAACATGTATCGTGTCATGATGGAAAATGTATTAGGAGGCACATGATTGATATCAATACCAATTCCATACAAAAAAAATAAGTCAATTTAAAATAAATGGGAAGAGGGTATTATATATAGGCTTGATATCAACAACATAAGACTCATGGGAATTCATGTTACACATCTATCCCTATCATATATTTTGTATAAAATAAAATAAAATCTCAAATTTTACCTCGTCTCATTTATTTGAAATATCTCTTCAAATTTGTATAACAATTGTAATATACAGTTATTATCAATAATTACAATATAACCCCTAATCTAGAGATTGCATATCATAAGACATCTTTACAAATTGCACTCGATATGGTTCATGTTTTAGTAATTTTGACACTTACTTATTGTAGAATGGGAGATTAACCCACACATTTGAGGAATTAAAGCAAAATTTAATGGATTAACTTAGTAGTTACCTCAACATCATAGTAGTTCAACATCATCTGGTGTTAGTAATAGGAATAATTGACCTCAAAGGCTTTTATTATTGGCCCCCTCATCCCTAAATATAAACTGCACCACAAAAGTATCCAAAAAAGTGCCAAAAAAATTCATTTTGTCATCACATATATAACATAAAGATTGATAATTTATTTGAATCATTTTATAAATTCTGCACATAACAACATTAGCAAAAGTGATAAGTTTCATTTATGTGTTCTAATTAGACTCTGTATTGCATCAATAAACTAGGTGGAGATTTTTTTGTGTGTGTTAACTTAGTCATAATATATCACCATACATAATGATATGTAGGAATGAAGAGATAAATCAATAGACTAAGCCATTGTATTTTAAAAATGTTTGAAATAGATATATTTTAAAAAGATATTTGTAATTTCCTCCACAGTGCATTGTCTTAGCTTTCTATGACGTGCTTATTATCTAATTTAACCTTGTGATTATATTTGGCAGTCAAGTTATTTGGCTTGGGGATTTGAATTATTGTCTTGCACTCCATTTTATTGATAGTAAATAATTGGTGAAAAAACAAGAGTGGGAAACTCTATTATAGAAAGATCAGGTAGGTACTACATTTTGAATGAATCTTGACTAAAATGTACACAATCTTCATATAAAATGTTAAATTGTAACAGAAGGTACATAATTATGAATGAGTCTTGAAAATTATTTTCTCTTTCAAAATCCCTACGAACTCAATAAAATCTATAATGTTGCATGGCATCTTCAAACTGAGAAGAAAGAAAGACGGATATTTGAAGGATGGTATGGATTTTCTTCACATTTATAAAAAACTATGGGATTTCTTTCCTTGTTCAGCTTATTCAATGACCACTTTCCCTTTTATGATCACAAATATGAATGAATATATCCTAAATAAGTTAGGGATTTAGTTTTATGTAGGGTCATATGCACCATTATCTTTTATGCAGGGTCATATGCATTGTCATTTTAATAAGGTAACATTGAGCTTTGCTTTATTTTGTCCTTTAAAATGACCATCTATTAAAGGATATTATTTGTTTGAACAATACAAATCTATTTCCTTTGAAAAGGAGGACCAAGTATGTGTTTTTTATGATAATAATAACTCGTAAACTACATGTATATTCCCAAAAAAAAAAACATTCCATTATTTACGTACAAAATTTACTATTTAGTGTGAAAAACCATTATGGTGTGAAACCATTTCTAGAGTGGGGAAAACAAAACCATTATTGTGCAAAACCAAGTCGAGACAGGGACCTTACTACACTTATTAAAGTATTAATGCATGACACTTCTAATTCCAATCTCTGATTTGTTGACTTAATCCCCCTTAGAAGTTGTAGATATTTTCAAAATATCTACAAATTATATGGAAACCTAATCGATCTATTTGTTTAGAAGATATAAAAAACCAAAATTCAATCAATTGGGGGTACTTACAGACACAGACAAGTTGAGTGATGTTTATGTGTCGATTACTTGAATGCAATTTTGTCATAGCATGCATATAATGTAGTCAATCACATTTCTACTTAAATGAAAAAAATAAAACATTCCATTATTTAGGTGAAAAATTTACCAAATGGAATAATGATCTAGAAATTTCTACATGTAATGCTCTTCCTAACAGATGCAACAAATGAACAAGATAAAAATAGGGCAACATCAATTAGCTTAGGTGAAGGTTGGTCAATGGTAAGGTTGACCATTTCAAAACTCCCGCTCATTTTTAATGATTTGGTCTAATCATGGCTTATGACTAACTTCTTTGTTCTAACCAAGGTAGGGATAATATCACAAGTTGTCAGGGGGCCCATGTTTGTTGAGGGGGACTTTTCACCGATGACATCATTGACTAGCACACATCAAGAGTTGGCATGTGCTAGTTAAGCTCATCATGTTAAGTTTTTGTAAAAACGTCAATAACACTTTACCACTATAACTGACGTCGTAATATTTGTTCAATATGATTCTCAATCCATTATGAAAAAAAGAAACTAGTTGTGTATTCTGGGTTGTAAATGCTGAAGCATTTGAATAATCTAAAGGAGGTATGCTTTACGAAACCCCTCTTACCAATGTAGAAATTATATTATATATTTATATATAATAGTCTAACTTTTTTATTTATTAAATGTTATATATATATATATACACACACACATTTAAATATACACATTTATACATACATACATACATACATACATACATACATACATACATACATACATATATACATACATACATACATATATATATATATATATATATATATATATATATACACACATACATACATACATACATATATATATATCTATATATATATAAATGTATATGTATATGTATATGTGTATGTATGTATATATATATTTATGTGTATATATATATATATATATGTATATATATATGTATATGTATATGTATATATGTGTGTGTGTGTGTGTGTGTGTGTGTGTGTGTGTACACATATTTTTACACACACACACACACATATACACACATATATATATACATATACATATATATATATATTATTTTATATATTTATTAAAAAATAATGATATAATATATATGAATATTATATAATAAATACAAATCTTATCTTATATATATATATACACAAACATATATATATATATATTATTTTATATATTTATTAAAAAATAATGATATAATATATATGAATATTATATAATAAATACAAATCTTATCTTATATATATATATATATATAAAATATATATATTCTAATATAATTTTAAGTTTCTAAACATTGAAATTGTGAAAATAAAAGGAAGATAGTTAATTAGAAAAAAGAGGAATTGTAGAGTTTGTCAAGCATGGGAGGATGCAAAAGTAGAGTGACTGGGATAAGTTATCGTACATCTATGGATGATGGATCCTCCCCAAGAAAAAAATCAAGAAGTATATCAGGAATTAATGATTGAATAAAATATGTGGTAAGTTTGACGGTGGTGTATATTCCTTTGCATATGACTGATGTTGACATTGACTGATGAAGCTCTCCCCAAGCTTGCATTTAATGGGTCAATTTTGTCATAGCTATAGATCTGATAACTAACACAAAATACAAAACAATGTCAGATACTGTGCATAGATGGTAGATGTCGTGCACACTACATTAAAAATCGTTGTCAAAATTGCCTTAATTTACATGAAGGGCCCAATAACATCTAAAAAATCCACCAATCAAGGTACATGAAAAATATTATTTTATGCAATGTATTAAATTTTTTGCTATTTCCCTTTACTAAAGTTATACATTTTTTTTGGCATTTAAATCCATGCCATTTGATTGGCCAACAAAAGAGAGCTTAGTTCTAAATTAACGTGAATAGAATCCATTAGTTACCCTTGGGGACTAATAAGCAACCCCTTTGCCTCCATTTCCATATATCTAACCTTTTTATATTCATTGTTTACATAACATCAAGTCTCCTTTTAATATACTTAACAATCTATAATTCCCTGACCCTCATTTCCCTCTGTTTGGATATTTAATACAAAGTGTAAAATATATTACACATTTTATAATATTTTTTACATCACAACAAACTTACAAACATATGTTTTAGTCCTTATTAAATTAACGATATTGGTATGCTAAGCTTATATTGTAAATTTATATGTAAATTCAATCATAAACAATTTTTAACATAGAAGAATGGATTAATAGTCTTTGTATTTATTTGGCATTCTCAAATAAATAGCTAAATTTCAATTAATTTTTAATAAAAAATAATCTTAAACTTTTATTACGTTTAAAATAAATGTAAAATTTAATTATATTTAATTAATTTTTTAATAGACACGTAATATTATTTAGAAGTAAATTTAAATATCATTTTACATTAAATGTATTTTTATGTTGATCAATTATTAATTCATAATAAATTCTTATTAGTGCATGGTTCATATATTTTGGGCCACATTTACCTCCCCAAGTCTTATTTCTCTTTTCCCTATTTTACCTTTTTATTTATATAATTAAAATAGATAAAAAGTTTATACTAATTCTATGTTATATTTATTGAGTACTCATGATTAAATAAGTGGATTCTATTTAGGTTACAACAAAAATATTCTTAAACCTTTAATTAGACTTAATATAAATATAAAATTATATTATATTTAATTAATTTTCTAGTACACTTAATATTGGTTTAGGAGTAATTTTAGATATCGTTTTACATTGTTTTAGGATAAATTTTGTGTATCAATTGTTAATTTATATTAAACTTTTATTAGTGTATAGTTCATGTGTTTTGGGCCACATTTACTTCCCCTAGTTCTTATTTCTCTTTCTTCTTATTTTACCTTTTTATTTATTTATGCAATTTAATTATATAGAATTTTTGTACTAATTTTATGTTATATTTATTTAACACTCGAATAAATAAATAGATTTCAATTAAATTATAATAGAAATATTTGTAGACCTTCAATTAAACCTAAAATAAACCTAAAATTAAATCACATTTAATTAATTTTCTAATAAACACTTAATATTAGTTTAAAAGTAGTTTAAGATATCATTTTACATTGATTTAGAGTAATTTTTTATTTATTAATTATTAATTCATATTAAGTTATTATTATTTCATGGTTTATGTGGTTTAGGCCACATTTACCTTCTCTAACTCTTATTTTTCTCTCCTTTATTTTTCCTCATTTTTTATTTTTGTGATTAGATAAAATTTTTGTACTAATTTTATGTTATATTTATTCAGCAATCTCAAATAAATAAGTGGATCTCAATTAAATTGTAACAAAAATATTATTAAACCTTTAATTAAACATAAAATAAATATAAAATTAAATCATATTTAATTAATTTTTTAGTAGACACCTAATATTGATTCAGGGATAATTTTAGATATCATTTTGCATTGATTCAGGGTGTTTTTATGCTTATCATTTATTAATTCATATTAAATTCTTATTAATACATGGTTTATATATTTTGGGCCGCATTAATCTCCCCTAGTTCTTGTTTCTCTATCTTCTTATTTTACCTTATTTTTAATTTATGTGATCTATTTAGATTAAAAAATTATACTAATTCAAATTATTTAATGTATTATAATAAAAAAATGATTTGAATGTAAAAAAAAGAGTTTGATTATATAATTGTACTTATTATTTATATAAAGTACTAAGAGGATTTAGATACTTAATTTGTTACAATTATGTATAGGTTTGAAATTGAATGCAAGTGACTAAAAATGCTAAAAAATGGATTAGAAGTCACTCATTTCAAGTACATGAGTTTTTAGATTTGTTTGGACTTGAAATCTACTTATTTATTCATTATGATTTAGATGCCTACATCAACACAAAGACGTCTACTATTTTTCAATTTTTTTTAATGAATTTGTGCCTCATTATTTTGGCATAGGCCACTACGGTTTCTTGAGAAATGTCTTTTGTGTGATATTAGATGCTTGTTATGTATAAAAAACTAAAAAATATATCTTCTTCACTTCAAAGTCCTAGCTCCACTTTTGACACTAGGTTTAGGCTTGCTCAAGGGGAAGTGAGGTAGGTTGAGTTAACCTCAACTACTCCCTTATCTATCCAATACTTTGAAGAGGGAATTTTGGACCCATAAAAAATATGTGGATGGAGGAGAAGGGTGTACAAGATCAATATGTGTATGCACACGTTATGTAATCAAGGATAGGTCAAGACTGTCATTGCCAAATATCTAATATTAGATTTTAGTGTCTACAAATGCCCCCTTATTCTAATATTGAAAATAAAAATAATTCTTGTGTAAAAGAGTAAAGAGATATACCTTAATGTGTAAAATTCACTTCATCTTTGAAAGAAGGCTCCAAGTATACAACATGCTCTATGTGAACTTGAAATGAAACATGCAACAATCAATATCCATATGTGAAATGATTTACATAAATGAAAATTTTAAAATTTGAAGAGCAAGGAAGAATACACAGGTAATTGGGTGAATCATGTTTCCATGTGATGTGTTGAAGATGATGATTCCTTTTAAAGAATTGGAGAAAGTATTTTCTATTGAAGCATTAGAGAACATGCTTCTTATTTAAGCTTTAGAGAATTGGGGATGATCATGCCCCAATGGAAAAATTTATTAAAGTAAGGGCCATGTGTTGTGAAAATAAATTATAACCCTCATGAAGAGAGAGTAGTGCTAGGTCATTGAGTGATGCTAAATCTAAACCACACTACTCATTTCATTGATCTTGAATTTCAAGATGGAAGGGGAGCCTATATTAGGTCATGTAAGGTGAATCAACCAATGTAGATAGACTTATAAATTCAAAATGTTCACTTCTTGGTATTATCAATGTTACATCAATGCCATGCTCAAAAAATAAAATAAGCTTTAATAGTTTGTGTGCATGAACAATGCTTATGCCCCATAATCTAATTAAATCAGTGCAAACATAGAAAACTATAATAACATGGATGCATGAACAATGTTTATGCACCTAATCTAACCTAATCAGTGCCAACAAGATATAGGATGTTATACATATGTTTCCCACTTTATGTAATGTCCCTAAATGGGATGATTTAACAAAAAGGGGTTTTTCCCTAAAATCCATAAATTTTGAATTTAAAAATCATGAAACCCTAGTTTGCAAGAAATGTTCCAAACCCTTACCAAACACCAAAAAACCCTAAGCACAAAAATACAAGGCATGTGAAGCAATTTATAGTCAGTATTTTATCAAAAAGTCATCTGAATGCTTGAAAAAATATAAGTAATAAATTGAAAATAGGAAAGAAGTTCCTTTTTACCAAATTATTAAAGATCAAATATTAATTTATGATAGATGGAAAAATATGAATTTTATCTCAAATATATATGCCATTCCTTGCTTATTTTTGACTTCAAACCCTCATCAAACATATGCCGTATTTGCTAAAAATTTGGGAAAAAAATCAGCGATTCTTTAGGGCATCCAAAATGGCCCAGAAATCATCCTAAGCTTGTTGCCCAAGTTGCTAAGGTGCAAAAAAAATAGTTAAATATTTATTGGGAAAGATCCCACCTTTCAAAAGTGAATTTGATCACAAAAACCCCGTCAATAATTTAAATAATAATCTAAAAATTATTGTTTAATATTATAGCAAATTAGAGCCTTGAAACTTCATCAAAACTTCTCCAAATGCTATGCCAATATTTAGGAAAATTAGAAATAAATTAAAGAATATTAAATTGATCAAATAGACCCTAAAATGGATATCCAAACACTCTTACAAGCCTCCAAATCAAATTTATCCACTTGTAAAATTAGCACAAATAATATTCAAAAATATTATGCATCAAATAGACCTCAAATAGTCCACCAAACCCTCTCAATAGCCTCTCAAATCAAATCGCCCCACTCTAAGGCAAGTAACAAAACCTCTTTTAGCAAAAGTGGCATTAAAAGACAACTTTTGTAGAATAATTAACTCCAAATCTATGAACACCTACTGGGCATGCATCCCAATATCTTCTTCAAGCATGAAGCAATAATATCAAATTCAACATATCTTCAATTGTGATCTTCACCTTGTATTTTTACCTTCCAAAGGGAGACCGACCACTTTGGAGAGGCAAAATACCTCATAATCCTCTCTTGCCAACTTTTTAGGATATCTTTCTTTTCTTTGCTTTAGCTCCCAAGCTGACACGCCTCTTTTTTGAATATAGTATTAATTAGTTATCTTAATAAAATAGTAATTAAAAAATTAATTTTGGGAAATAAATTAATAATTAATTCAATTAAATACTTTAGTGGTAAAAACCACTTTTATCAAATATTATATTAATTAAATAGTAATTGCCTTATAAAAGCAAACAATAAAAATCACTATTTGATAATTAATAATTAACTAATAAAATATAACCCCAAAATAATTTCTTTAGTCTATGGGAAATAGACTAAAGGTCTTCAATACCTACTTATACATGATGTAAAAATGGGGACATCACACTTTATCATAAAATTGAAAGCCTATAATTTACGTTCCTCTAAGATGTCTGTATGTGCATTTCATATGCCCATGAATCTATCTTGATCTGTAAATATATTTACAAAATTTAAACCAAACTACTAATATAAATTCTTTGAATAATTTAGTATGTCCCAAAATATGAAATATCTATAAATAGAGGCTTGAATCTCTACGATGAGCCCACTTATATGCCTCCCTTTTGAGGTGAGGAATTTATCTAATGAATAACTCATCTCAAAAAAGGAGAGTTAATTGCATCATGTTATATAGAAAGATGAAAGTAGTAAAAAAAAATGCTAACACATGAAGAATTTTTCACCATAGCATCAATATATCATCAACGCATATATGAAACATATAGTGAAATGCATACAAGTGTCATGTCAAGATAGATATAGTAATTAGCTACATAGAAGAAATCATCATATATATACCTAATGAATAATAGCCTATGTAGGAAGGTGCATAATATGGATAATGACACTGCATAAAATTATAAAGGTGCATAATATGGATCACAACATCACAAACTTGAAAGACAATCTTATATTTATTTTAACAACCCCGTTGGGGTTTAACTAGAAATACACAATTTTTTTAAAAATTTAAACACATTTACCATAAATAGATTACACCATGAGAATATATGAAGCCCATATGAAATAATCAAAGTGTGATAATAGAAAACAAGCACATTACAACACATACTATTGATATCTAATATCATGAGAGCACATCAAAATGCAAAAAATGGAAAGTAATTATAGTAACTCAACCACGACTGATAAAAGTCTACAGACACCACTATCAAAGTACAATAATAAGTAATTACAACTCTTCATGACAATATTAAATGATATGTATAATATAATATAATGTACATATAAGATACATGGCTCCCCCAAAGCATAATTCTTGAACTCAAGTATCTGTGGTAATCTCAAGTGTCATCTCGATAAGTACTACTACTGTGGGGAGGGAGAGCATCATTTGAGTGATTTTCCACACCAAACATAGAACAAAAATCCTCCACACTAATCCCATTAAGAAATGGCCCTCCCTTCATAGATGAGTAGATAGTGATGGTGCGAGAATCCAAAGAGACAAACAAGTACCCATGTGTTGTATGATTTCTAAACTAAACATGTAGTGTATCATAAAAAATCATTCTATTGCAAGATATCACACAAACATGTAAATCATACTCATGAAATGATAATGTCTTATTAAACATACATTGGCCCAAAATTTTACAAATAGTAAATAATAATGATCTACATAACAATCAAATTTATACACACCACTTGATCGGACTGCCTTCATCTATAATTATAATACTAGTAAGCCAGTGAAATCCATCTCACTCCTTACTCTATATCATCAATGTAGATTGGTCAAATAAAATTCAACTAAAAGATTCATCTAATTTACATCCTAATAGCAACACATCATATAACATGCTAACATAAGAATAACCAGAGCATATATTTATTTTGTCAAATATATGAATGAATTCTACATTAATTTCTTTTCATACTAGAAATACTGACTATAGTTTATACAATTTGGGTAAATATACTTTAACTACATATTTTCATTACCATAATTAGTTTCCAGATATACTACTCCTTATGATAACTCATATTACCATATTATAGTATTCTAAGACAAAACTATTAGTTTTTCACCATTAGTTATATAAAGTAGTATTAAATACATGGAAGCATAAGCTTCTATTCAAGCAACTAGACATATCAAGCAAGTCACAGTTTCCACAAACACTTAATATTCCATCTTAACATATGATACACTCACAAATATTGTATTCATGTATAAACAAAGTCTTACCAATTATCATAAAACACAATATTCACAATAATAACCAGTATGCATACATAAAATCAGCCAAGTGTAGATATAAGTCTGGACATAATAATTATAGTATGTAGTATCTAGGTACAACATACATTTTTAATATAGTACTCTATGATATCCTATATTATCATAATTTACAACTACATAAAAATACATAACCAACTTATGATTTCAAGAATCAAACGATCACATACATAATAACAATCAAACAAATACATAATTATACCACCTGGATATATCCTTAGTTTAAAATGCTTATCAAAAATCAAGGAAACATATCTATAAGCACGCATCATAATGCACCATTACATGTTATATATAACCAAACACTCACATAATCATGTATTGCATGCAAATTTTCATTACTATATGTAAACATATTTCAACAGTTCAGTCATACTATTCTCAAAGAGTATTATAACTAAGTTATACCATAATTTTCATTTAGGCAACTTAAAACACTTTTTAGATATTCTATGTATGTGATTATAGTACCCTATTCCTCATAACTTTGTGACTTTTTTCACTAGAAAAAGTTTAGGGTTATCGACACACATTTCAATGTGTGTGTGTGTGTGTGTGTGTATAAGAGCATCTATATTCTCATGTCGGCCTATTTTGTATATTTATACACCCAAAAAAAATATACTACATAATACATACGTTTCATACTAATAATATTTTTCATTTTTCTGTTCTTAAATCAACAATCATGGTCTATCACTAGGTTCTTACCATTTCCAGATTCTTGCTATTATTCAATTGTTTCCAATCATGAATTCTATTCATCAACCAGAGGATACATTTCATGTTAGTAAGTAACTCAATCCAATTAACTCAACCCAAGAGTTGAAATGCACCAAAAAGTAGGGACTACAAAAAAATAACCTCAGGGCCACGATTATTCGAGTTATTTAAACTCAACTATTACCCTACTAGGTTTAGGGAGTTAATAACTAGTCTCAACTAACAAAAATGTTAGATAATACCATGTCACATAGACTTAATAATTTAATTATGACATAAATCCCTTAATCCAAAAGATTCACCATGATTAGAATATTCTATAATATATATTAGATTTCACATGAACTGTTATAATAAGGATAGTGTAATATTTTTAATACAATTCCAGGTAGATGAGAATTAATATGCAATACTAATGTCTACTGTATAAATGAATGAATACCATATTACTTATAAAAACTTCACCTAAAAGAAAGATAGACTTAGATAAGTATTTCATATTAATACTTAATCACATGCCTACCTCAATTTACACTTTGAAAGGGAACCACTAGTAAAAGTTTAACATAAGCACTAGGAAATCATCCTTAAATTGAAAATGTCATGAATTAGTAGCTTTGAAAAAGGAATGCTAAATCCATAATACCTAGCAATATATCACAGAGATCCTTAAACAAACATAAATAATAAAGCCACCATCAAAACATAGACAAAGGTCCACGAACATACGACAACCAAAACTTAACAAGTTTGAATCCTAAACTAGCTCCAAGCCATACCCTCCTATTGAGACAGTTATTTTAAAATTTGGTATGGTTACATCCATCCAAGCCATAATAATTATCATTTCCTCACCATTTTATCTTTCACGTAGCTTGCCAACTTCCATCGCATATATAACAAACTCTCACTATTGCCTCCAGATAATTATGAAAACAACTGCCATATGGATTGAGAGTTACTCAGCTTAATTTTGAGTTCACTCTTCTCAACTTCGTATGTAGACAAATACCATATTCCTAGAGTGTTGCATTGGAAATCTTTGTCAATTAAATACAAAATCAGAGTGTTTAATCTTTACACAACCCATGAAATATGTTGTTCGAGGAGAGTTTTATTGCTAATTCAATAACACACGAGGACCATTAAAAACAATAAAATATAATTAAAATAAAAGCACCTAGCCCTGCACATCTATATGTATCGAGTATAAATAATAAGTTTCATAGGTTATTTGGATGCTGTAGGTATATAAATATAAATCACTACATACTCATATTGAGTTGTTGCAAACCAATATAAATCGTTACTATTTTGAGAAGCTATTAGATATTTGATAGACTGAATATATGACATCCAATATTATAAATCACTGCTACATAGCAAGTCTCTATCATATCAGACAAATCACTGCACTAAATTTTTGAATTGTTGGGAAAATATAAAGTGTTTTATTTTCCCTTAGCAAGTTGCTTAAGCGGTACATTTTAATTAAGTCACTACATTTAATATTTTTAACCACTGAATATAAAGGTGTAGCCACAAATCTATTGGTCTTATTCATTGCACATGACAATCTTAAATTTATAAATCACTAGGTATCATCTAATCCTTATAAAGGTAAATTGATTTAGAGTTATAACTAGCGAATGACTACTGGTATGGTCTAAAATTATACTTTTGTAATATAGAATTAAATTACATAGAATTTTTAATCATAATTACTATGTATAATAATTAATTGGATGGAATTACATATGAAATATTGAAAGGTCTAACTGAATTGTTTATGTTAAATTCATAGTTAATGTTATAATAGTCACTATTCCATAATATAAAGTCATAATACAATATATATAGTTTAAGTCACTTTTTCCATAACATAAATAATTCGTATGAAATTCTATATTAACAGAAGTATATTGCATTTTGGTTAAATTATATTATTAGTGATTTAAATCACTAAACCAATATACTTATATGAGGAAAGATTAAATCGACCTTATATAACTAATTAGATAAACCATATATAATTTAAAGCTTTGCCTACCTTGCAGACTGGACTTGTGATCTTCTTGATTTAACTTCTCTCCAAAATATCCTCCAATGCCTCCTATCCATCTAACTCCCTCTTAATTCTTTTCTTCTTCCTCTTTTAAGATATGTGGTGAAACCCCTTTTTTGTTTTAAAGATTTTTTTTTTTAAATTTTTGTTTTTAGTTATTTTTAATATATTTGATTTTTTAAATTTAGTCTTACTTTTATTTTTCCTTTCTAATGATAATTTCTAATTTCCATTTATTTTAATAATAAATAGATAAAATATATAATTTAATTAATATCTCTTATGTCACAAGTTTTAATGACAATTAATAATTACATATTTTAAATTTAATCATGCTAGTAAAGTTTCCACTAGCTTTAATCATGATGGAATAGGTGGTGTAAGGTTGAGTGTACCTAATCCCACTAAAGGATTTGTTCATAATAGGATTTCCACCATCGTGCAACTATGCCATCAAATTAATAAACCAAAGATCAAAGATGATCTTCATCAATGTGGTAAAACTCTTCAAGGTGCTGAATGAAGTCTCAGACTTCCATCTTCTTATGGAACCTTAAAGCCTCATCAAGTATTTCAAATGGTGTCTCTATGATATGTCCCCTCATGAATTAGACAGTGATAAGGTGAATGAACATATGTTGTTTTTTAAACTAGCATGACACATTCTTGGCTATTGATGGTAATGCATACTCTGCCAGTGAGGTCATAGTCACTATGAGCCCAATAATTATACACATTGCTTGTAGTTTTAGAGATGGACTGAGTATCTAACCATCAAATAATTCCATCTAGAGTGGGATATCTTTGATCATCATTCCTTGTAGTAACATTATAGATATAGTTTATATCTTCATCAACATGGATAAGCTCTATGTAAAGGGGGCCTTGTGCTTGATATAGTGGTATTATAACATGCTAATCAATGTTTTAAAAACTAATATAACACTTCTTAAATCTTAAGTTTACATTATTCTCATATCACCAACGTCTTCCCAATAGAACTAGGTAATCATCAACTTCAACTAACTCTAGAACCTTAATTACTCTTTAAATGGTACTCCAAGTTTGTCAACCATTGCATTCTTGATGATCCCAATAGGTAGCATGTGAGTCTTATTTGCCATAAATAAGACATGAGGTGAAGGATACAATGTTGGACTAGACATCTTGTGCCAAGCATACTTGGTGAGGATATTGAATTCTATGTCAACATCTACTAGCATATCCCAAATTACCCATCCATCGATGGCAACATTAACCAAGATTTATTTATCTTCTAGGGGAGTAGAGGGACTAGGAATGTCTTGCCATCAAGCATGATTTAAAAAGTGATCTTCACTTTACCTAGTGACGTGAGGGTGAACCTCATTTGGTATTTGGGCTTGAATCTTAAGACAAATTCTTAGCTGTGGGAAAATATCCTCATCTAACATACGTTTGCATAGTTCTTAAAAGTCATCCCATGCCACATGTCGAGGTTTAGCTTCCCTTCATATAATAACATGTTATATTACAACTTTATCTTTAAGGAACTAAAATTTTCCCTAAATTTCTCATACAAGTGCCATCATATCTTGGAGGACATCCTTTTACTGCCAAACATTAGGATACTTTCTAACTCATAGTTCTTCTCACTGCACTTTCTCAATAGGATTAACTACTGACTAGGTCTATCCCCTACTATGAGTGGTAATGTTGACTTGTTGAACTATAGGGATGGTTAGGCATGCACACTAATATGTTTTATCAATTAGAATCATACTAATTCACTTTTCATTTTGATCCTTAGTGATAGCCACATATAAGTCAGGACACTCTTTTAGTTGGTGGTCCTTTTTTATAGAAAGAGAATATCAAGTAATCTAGGCAATCCCTTTGATAGTGGCCTAGAGACCCATATTTATAATAGGTTCTGAGTGGGAAATGACCACCTTCTTAACCTCACCCTCTTGCTCATCCATGATATCCACCATTGTCTTGAGTATTGGCTGCTTAGGTTTGATGCTTGCCATGTGATGGAGCTTCTTGGATGTCACTAATCAAATGATTGTCATTAGTGTCATGAGTATAGGCATCACATATCTTAAAATAGTCAGACACCTTAGTGTGTGTACCTCATTATAGAATAAGACAAGAGTAGACATCATGTTCTTCATGACATATTTCACATGTTTATTTAAGTACCATGCAGATGTTCTTATGTGAATAATTACTTTATGTATGCCTTTCACATTTGTAGTCTGTACACCAAACACTACTACATGTTTCATATGCATTATTGGCCATAAAATTTTAAATTTTTGATGCCATTGAGGCTATTTGGGCCTCTATAAAGGGACTAATCCTAATATCAATGCTTCTAACTACATCAACATGGAGAGTAGCTTCCAAAGCCTTGTATGGACTAGTGAAGGTCCTCTATGATAAGGTTTGGCAAAAAGGCAGTACCAATCCTCCCATAAACCATTGTGCATGTTAAGCAAAATTAATTTCAAATGATAATTTAGAGAACAAAGTTTTAAACCTTGCATTATACTTATGTACACTTTCAGTGAGTCCTTGTTTTATGTCATTTAGCACTGATATACTCTATTGCTCAAATTTAAGAATGTCAAACTCTTGAAGGAAGGCTATTTTTAGTTGGTCATAGTCGACCACTACTTGTTGAGGCTCAAAATTGTGATATTGTATATAGTAATAAATAAATCGTGTCTATAAATCAATCTTGGATTAGATGGGATAGAGCACACCTACACTTTTGATTGGGACATATCATTTTTAAGCAGGAGTATGACCAATGTGAAGATCTACTAAACCCAATTAGGGGATCACTTATCACAACACACTCTGTGAGATAGGGTTCCAAATCCTATAGTCTAACATAATCACACAATAACCCTAAAAGAGTCCTATGATTTAATAATTTACTAATCTAATAACAAGAGAAATAAATTTAATCTAGTGCACACCAAATCTTGTGGCACAATGTGGGGGTTAGAAATAAAACAAATAAACAATTACACTAATCATGTATAGAAGACATATACTCATGTCAATGTATACACAATCTTAATACATGGAAGAAAAGAATATATATGCTCTATCTATCTACTCTTATAAAGGAAGAATAAAGTTAAGAATATTTACCTTTGAAAATGAACCCGCCAAGCCTCAATCTCCCCCCTTGGCCAAGGTGCTTTGCAAGAGATTATCGTGGTCTGTAAAGATAACTAATATAAATCAACTCTAGGCTACACAACCTATCCAAGCACCCAAAAGTCTTATCCAGAAGATGAGATTGGAGCTCCAAAGAAAGTATTGAACCCTAAATCTTTATTCCTTGAGTAGAATGGTCAATAGGTAGATGTTTGTTCACACTTCTTCACTTAATTCTTCGCTCTTATTAAAATGGTAAGGAATGAACTTGTATATATACTAGTAACTTTCCCTCAAAACATTTGGCAATGTCTGCTATGCTAGGTCGATCCAGTCGACGTAGCATATTTTCAGGGCTAACTCTCTAGGATTATGTTAGGTCAGCCAAGAGGCCAACAAACCAAAAGAGAGAAAAAGTATCAAAACTGTGTTAGGTCAACCTAGTCGACCTAGCATAACTAACAGGTCAAAAGGGTGCTAAGGCAAAAAATGAAGGATAAAAAAATGATAGGAATAGATATTACTAAGAGGAATAATCTTCAATTCATTGGTTTTAGGAGGCTAGAGTGTGGATGACAAGAAGTGAAATGAACTACAATATTATGAAGCATCGATGGTCTGCCTACCCCTTTCTCGATGCACCCCTTAAGGCATGCACTTAGAGATATTGTGATACAATAGGTTCTTACAAGATATAAAGTGTTAGTAATAAAAAAAAGTTAAAAATATTATGTGTATACATATGCCCTAGTCGAAGCTCATCACGTGTCATGGAAGTGCAATACGGGATGGTGCTTTAGAAGGATACATGATAATACACAATGTTGATGCTAAGTATGGTACAATAATAAGTAAATAAGATAAATGAAAGAATTGTATTGAAAAACACATACCTTTAACTTATCTTAGTGTTATAGATAAAGTAGACTGTAATAAATGAAGGTTTCCAGTGTAGAGTACACTAGACTAACCTATAAAAGTTAGTGCAAAAAATAGCCAAAAACAATTTTTTTGGAAGATAGACATGTGATAGTGGAAAATAATCTCTACGTCATCATGATTCTAATGCATTTTATGGTTTACAAAATGGATGAGTAGAAATAAAGATAAAGGCAAAACAAAGAATCTGCCTAAAAATAAATGAAAGAATTGAGTTGCTAAAGGGTGATTTTAAATAGGGAAAAAGAGAATTCATTTGGCATTTTGAATTGTGAAAGAGAGGAAAGATAGCTTTGAGACCAAACAAGGTTAGGATGGTGAGGGAACTAATGGGTAGATGAGGAAAACACCTAGAAGCAATAGTAGGTGCACTACAGGTATGTAAATACGGATCTTAAACCAGTTTTCAAAATTTGTATTAAATTAAGTGAATTTTTGATAAAATTTGTTTTTAAGCATTTATATATGTCAAAAATGAACAAATTTAGATTGTAAGGGTAGCAATTAGGAAGACAGGAAATGGGTTGGAAGGGTGTAGAAAAAAATGAGTTAAATATACATTTTGGGTAAAATGTACTGGATCAGCATACAAAACATACTAGGTTAACCAGGTCGACCTAGTAGGTTGAAACAAGGCAAAATCCATATGGTCAACCCAGTAGGTATGGGTTAACCTAGTGTAATCTACAGGCTGAAAAGCTAGAACGAAGTGAAAAACTAGTTCATAAGGGCCAAAATGAAAACTCAAAACCAAGGAGGGGAAAATTAAGAGGGTTGACTTGGAAATTGAAGTCAACTATGACTAAAATAGGGAAATTTTGGTCAAACTAGCTTGACCAAAGAACTAGAATAAACACAAAAAAGCGTGCAAAATGCTGAAAGAGGGCTAGAATGGCTTGAAATGACTCAAGGAGGGCAAGAGGGACCAATCAAGCTATAAATAGGATAAAATGAATAAGGTAAAAACAATTAGGCTTATTTTTTAATTAAAATTATAAAATTGATGTGTAAAGAATGTATTGTGATTATACATGACATGGAGGAACTAATACATCCTTCGTTGTTTCTTGGTTACAGAGATGGATGAGATTCTAGAGGTTGGTAGATGTTTCTTGGTTGTCAAATTTGTTAGATCGATTGGCAAATGGAGATCAAGATAGATTGGTAGCCATAGGTCTAAGAGGTATATCTAAGATGTGTAGGATCCCCCTTGATCCGTAAACTCACTGATAAACTCAAAGTGATGTTTAAAATATGAATACTAAATTTCTCAAAACTTATCAAATTCTCAAAAAAACTCAAAAGAACTTGAAAAATGTTTTGGCAAAAATCTTCTCGGTTGTTTGGTTGGATTGGAATGATCAAAAGACTTGTTACTTCCATTTACCAATTAAATCGGTTTTTATTTTTTTAAATCAAATGTCGTAAATTGTCAAAATTTAATCTTTGCATGATTTCATAATTAAAAAAATTAGGAAACTGAATTAAAACATGCAAGCAAATGACAAATTACCATCTGACATTGATAACGGAGTTCGGCATATTTTTCCTACATCTCTGGGTCCGCCCAATAGTGAGGACCATTTCTATTAAATTTGTGTAACAAATGGCTTAAAAATTCTTGAAATGCTGCACAACTTCCCTCAGGCCTGATCTCTATCCAAGAACTCCACCTTGCTGATATACTCAAGCTTGGTCACACAGAATCCTTCCTCAGTCTTCAACCCCTTCTGATTGTGCTTTGGTCCCTTCACTTAATCCATTGGTATATCCAAATAATAATGAAATACTTCTCTTTTTAATTACAAAACATAATTAAAAAGGCTTACCCTCTATGTATAAGGTCAGATATTGGAGAAAATCCCATTTGGTAACTATCTTCAAGCTTAAAACAAAATCTCAGCATCTTAAAATACAAATACACAGTCCAAAACTTGTTTAATTCAAATGAAAATTCATGCATTTATACTCAATTTAAAGCCTATGGCGTAGTGGCTAAGCCTCGTACCTTTTTACCACAAGGTGAGGGGTTAAAAACTGGCTGGTCCTCTTTTATAGGCACCTAGGCATGCGTTTAAATTTTCTTCCCTCCATTTTAGGCACTTGGACTTAAAGTTTTGTCCCACATGCATGCGCTTTAGGGAAGGGAAAGGCTTTAAATAGCCTTCAACGGCCCTATTTTCATGTGTCTTCAGCCACATAAGGCTCCTTTTTACATGGGCTCGAGCTGGGTCTTTCTTTGGAGAGCGCACCATGCCATAAGACTCGCCATGCCACGAGACTCACTAAAAGACTCGTCACCTTGCTTGGTCTTGCCACCTTGGTCAAAGAGCCTATCTCACACTACCACGTGGCATGTTGATGATGTGACATGTCATCGAACCAATTTTTTTTCAACCCTTAGCATTTTGCCAAGTGTCGACCTCTGAAAGGTCTAAATGTCGATACATTTCTCGAAACACGTGTTAAATTTCACAAGTGACTTTTTTTGACAAATATTCAAATGACCATATCTTGAGCATCCAAACTCTGTTTTGCAAATCATGAACAGTGCCAAAAAGCTCTAGACGAGCTCTATAGTGTGCCACTACTAAAACTCTAACTTGAAACCTTTTTTAGAACCCAATTTTTGATCACACCACCCCAATAAAAGTCTTTTGGTCTCCAAAAGTGTAATCCCTTATAATATTATAAGTGGTCTACTGCATCCATGAAAATAGAACCCAATCATAGCAAGAGGTATAAACAATTTCACTAAAATGATTCACAATTAAACTACAAAAATGCCTAATCCAAAGGCATGAGTGAGTGAATCTGCAACTGCAAAAGTGATTACAACATACCAACACTGCCTTGCCCAAATGTCACATCCTGTAAAGTGGTGAATTGCCAAACAACTCCCAATGTAACTACAAGACAAGTTTATAATGCTGACAACATACAATAGATGTTGTGGATGTGTTGCAATACAATGCCCTAGTATGGGGCTCATATGCTAAGCAAATGCAAACAACCAAAAGTGTATGATGCCTAACATCTAAACATGCCCATAGGGTCGTAACAATGCATCTATACATCCTTATGCCCAAATAGATACATTCAAAATAACTGTTAAATAAGTGTTGCAAGGAATTAACTCAACCTACAACATACATTCTGCTATTATCTCCAATTGATCAAATGAGTTCAAGTCCTCTAGACAACTCACCCAACATAAATAGGAGATTCATAACTTAGAGTTATTCAATATGAGAATTAAAATACTTTGAATGATGAACCTATCTCGAAGTGTTCTCAAAAACTCTACTCTACATCTATCAAAGCTTGTTCATTCCCTTAGGTGAATTTTTAACCATGCTTTGCAAAAAGAATGTAGTGATAATCCTCTTAACCATTTCTTTCTTCCTAGTGAAATTGATTGTCTTAGTGGATTCCTTAACATCATTATGGATTGATTTAACTTCATTGACCCTAGTAATAGGTTGATAAATCATCTTAGTTTTACCATGTTTAGAATGAGAAGATGATTGAAGTTTAGCACAATGATCAATCTGATGTCCACTCATATGGCAATGAGTGCAAACAACCTTCTTAGGTGAGGTCTCCCTTTTACCTTTTCTCACTTTGCCATGATGAGAATGGTCTTGAACACCTGCAATCTACTTAATCATTGCATGTCTCTTCCAACAAAATGCAACACTGTGGTTATGCATCCCACAAAAAGTGCATGGAAATGATTGCATTATCTTCTGAATGTTAAATCCAAATTTCTTAAACATAACAAGTGGATCAAAAGATTTAGTGTTAACTCTAGTGTAGGAATTAGGAGGTGGTATCTCATTACCTCAGCTACGTGTCCTCTTACACTGCACATGCTCTTCTAGTGGTCTTGGTCCTTTGCTATTAGAAGCTTGTCTTCCTTTAGCCATGGAGGAAGTTTCTCCTTTATCCATTTGCTCACTAGTGTAACCCAAACTTGCATGAAGAGATCTATGCTCTACTTGTATTGGGTTAGTAATTCCTGGCCATCTCGACCAAGACATCTTCCATTAAAGCCCATTTTCATCAATAATTTGGATTCTATACCCTTAGTGTGTTTTTCAAAACTACCAAAAGAATCATTACTTGAATCTAAATCTGAATGGAAAGAAGTAGATGAATTACATGGTGAATAACTTACAGTGCACTCAGTCATAGTCTCTGCATCTGAAGTGGAAGGCTTTACCTTTTTATACTCACCATATTGCAATTTAATCAAGAGCTCATCCTTAGATTCAAGCTCCAATTTTAAACTTGTAATTTGCTCTTCAAGGGAGTAGAACTTGCATCTCAAGAATGCATTCTCATCCTGAATCTGGCTATTGATGCTTTCAAGCTCTTCCATTTTGGATTTATGTGACAACTTGACCATGGTTTCCTACAAACACACTGATTCCACAATTGCACACTGCAATCTAATCAAGTGATATTAAAAACCAATAAACTAAAAGCAACTGCCAAAACTCAATCAAAAGCTAACCTAGCTTTCTAACTACTCTGATACCAATGTGATCCGTAAAATCCACTGATAAACTCAAAGTGATGTTCAAAATATGAATACTAAATTTCTCAAAACTTATCAAATTCTCAAAAAAACTCAAAAGAACTTGAAAAATGTTTTGACAAAAATGTTCTCGATTGTTTGGTTGGATTGGAATGATCAAAAGACTTGTTACTTCCATTTACCAATTAAACCAATTTTTTTTTTTTTTACATCAAATGTCATAAATTGTCAAAATTTAATCTTTGCATGATTTCATAATTAAAAAATTAGAAAACTAAATTAAAACATGCAAGCAAATGACAAACTACCATCCGACATTGATAACAGAGTTCGGCATATTTTGCCTACATCTCCGAGTCCGCCCAATAGTAAGGACCATTTCTATTAAATTTGCACAACAAATGGCTTACAAATTCTTGGAACACTTTACAACTTCCCTTAGGCCTGATCTCTATCCAAGAACTCCACCTTGCTGATATACTCAAGCTCGATCACATGGAATCCTTCCTCAATCTTCAACCCCTTCCGAATGTGCTTTGGTCCCTTCACTTAATCCATTGGTATATCTAAATAATAATGAAACACTTCTCTTTTTAATTACAAAACATAATAAAAAAGGCTTACCCTCTGTGTATAAGATCAGATATTGGAGAAAATCCCATTTGGTAGCTATCTCCAAGCTTAAAACAAACTCTCAGCCTCTTAAAATACAAATACACAGTCCAAAACCTATTTAATTCAAATGCAAATTCATGCCTTTATACTCAATTTGAAGCTTGTGGTGTAGTGGCTAAGCTCCTACCTTTTTGCCACAAGGTGAGGGGTTCAAAACTGGCCGGTCTTCTTTTCTAAGCGCCTAGGCATGTGTTTGAATTTTCTTCCCTCCATTTTAGGCGCTTGGACTTGAAGTTTTGTCCCACATGCACGCGCTTTGGGGAAGGGAAAGGCTTTAAATAGCCTTCAACAACCCTATTTTCATGTGGCTTTGACCACATAAGGCTCCTTTTTACATGGGCTTGGGCTGGGTCTTTCCTTGGAGAGCGCACCATGCCACAAGACTCACCATGCCATGAGACTCGCCAGAAGACTCGCCACCTTGCTTGGTCTCACCACCTTGGTCAAAGAGCCTATGTCACGCTGCGATGTGGCATGTTGATGATGTGACATGTCATTGAACCAATTTTTTTCAACCCTTAGCATTTTTCCAAGTGTCAAGCTCTGATAGGTCTAAATGTCGATACATTTCTCGAAACACAAGCCAAATGTCACAAGTGACTTTTTTTTGATAAATCTTCAAATGACCATATCTTAAGCATCTAGACTCCATTTTGTGAACCACAAAAGTGCCAAAAATCTCTAGACGAGATCTATAGTGTGTCACCACTAAAACTCTAACTTGAAACCTTTTTTAGAACCCAATTTTTGATCACCCCTCAGTGCTGACATGTTAGTCATGTTCCTAGGATGCTGTGAATGATTGACTAACACCTTTAAATGAGAGGTAGATGGGGATGTGATAGAGGTGGGTAGAACACTAAAGGATGTCTATGCCATCCTTGGGCTACCCATAGTAGGATCATCAGTGACCACATAGATATTAGATAGCTTAGAGGATAGGAGAGCCTTAGCTATATGGGGTATAGGATCAGAGATGATATTGAGAGGATGGAGAGTCAATATGGATGATGTGTATATATCATAGATTTTGGACCTCCCAAAGGTAGTGATAGGCCTTGTGATACAGTGAGTACTCTGTCACAAGTTGGATGGCAAGGTACCACTATTCATGGTAGCCTTGAGCATTGTGATGCTAGAGGAGGGAGTATTATATGATTTAGGCTCTGTCATCTGGGTACAAATCATACATGATCTATTCAAGATTTTGGTCAGAGGGAAAAAGACTATGGGATTGATCATACTACTGACAACATGGATATATGAGAGATTCCCCATGTATTGATTGACTAGGCTGCCCTATGCAGTTGAAAAAAATATGATTAATTTATTAATTAAATTTTTATTTGGTAGTGTAGATATATAGATAGACATTATGAGATATGACAATGATATAATATCCATCTAGTGTTATTTTATAGGCATACTTAAGGATGAGGAGGAGAGATGGGGGTCTCTAGTGATGGAAACACTCCATGACATCCTAGACGAGAATCTATAGCCATATGACCCCATGACACTATAGGATCCAAGTGTACCATCTACCCTAGCTCAGGTGAGCTAGTTCAGATTAGCTGGTGAATTAGTGAGGTAGATACATGTGTAGAGAGAGATGGTGCAACTGCCAATAGATATGGGTGTAGGCGAGAGACAAGCTTGGTAGGCCTTGGCAAATAAGAGAATTACACATCTGGAGATAGTGACATAGATGATGTAAGCATATATAATGATGCATACTTAGCTAACATAGGCACATATTGCAACCCAGGCTAGGTTGGTACATATAGCATGCCTACAAGGATAGGTAGAGGAATTAAGATCTTAGACTGCTTTGTTACAATGTACCATTTAGAGGAGTCAAATTGAGGCCTCAACAGGCAACGTGGCTAGGCCACAAGATAGATAGGGTGGAGCTTAGCCCTAGTGTTGAGGCTTTGTATATGGTTGTAACGAACTCATGGTATATATATATATATATATATATATATATATATATATATATATATATATATATATATATGATGTATCATTTTGGCTTATTGATGTTTGGTTGTGTATGCTATCTTTATGATGGTTGTGTTTGTTTATTATGATTGAGATTGTGGATGCTTTGGATATATTTATTTCTAGCACATGCATTTATCTTTGTTGTATATGCTATAGGAAATATATGTGGTATGGTTTATTTTCTAGAATTATGGAGTAAACATGCATGGTTAAAAATAAACAGGCAAAAAAGGACTTAGAAAAATATAATCAATAAAAAATGCACTACACACTAGTTCAAGTTTGGGAAATGTGTAATAACAAAAAATGACTATAAAAATCCAAGAAAAATGGCAAACAAGATGGTAAAAGGGAATTTGTTTTTAAATCAATGTAAAAGAGTTTTGCACCAAATTAAAACAAGTAAAATCATACTAAATATCATGTTGGGAAGTATGAAAAATAATGTAATAAAATGGAAGGTATATAAAAGGGCACAAATGGTAATAAAAACAAATCAAAATTAAGTCAATCAATTATTCTATTTCATGACGGGAAGTACAAAAGAGAAATAAAATTTGCAAAAAATTGGTCTTAAATTTATCATACTAATTCAAATTTGGAAGTATGAGAAATTCAAGAAATGGTTGTAATCTTACATGCACTCAGAAAATAAGAAAATAAAAAGTGAAAGAAAAATGAAGTAAGCATAAAACATACTAAATATCAAGCTAGGATGTATGTCAATGATGTGTAACCTCATAATCAATCTAATCTTATCTCTTATTTGACACATATAATTTTGGATGGTGACTTGTTTATTGAAAAATTTTGTGAGGAGGGTTGGGTCCTATCCACAGCCTTACACTACAACTCACAAAAGATAACCCAAGGGGTACCAAATCAAATTGTTAAGCATAAGGATAAGGTAATGTAAATCAAAGATATGGGTAATAGGATGGAAAAGGTGGTAATTTATGAGGATGGCTAGGTCCTATCCATGGTCTTACCAATCAAATCATAAATGAAATACCATGGGGAGTGATTAGTAAGCAAAACAATATTTCCCAAGAGGAAATATGAAGGAAAGGGAATGAAAAAGGTAGTGTAAAAATCAAGACTTAGGTGTCTTATGAGAAGACCTTAGGAGGCAAGAGGCATACTATGAACATGAAAAGACACTAAGTGACTAGTGTTCATTTATGTACAAAGGAAACCCACTTGCTATAGACATAAAACTTTGTATGCAAATATGTATGCGACTAAGATCAACTCATGATGGCAGATTAGTACAAGGAAAATAAAAATGGACTTACCTTCCCACAATGTGTTCCCCACTCCTTAGGACCACTTATAGAGCCATCAGTCTACTACAAATATTGGGTACTTTCATGAGAAAGTAGGTAGCACTAAAAGATTTTCTTATTCTCCTCTTCTAATCTACTAGCCTACTGCACCCCAAAGGACCTTGGCTCTACCATGAGGCTAACTGTGGAGTTTGAGCTTTAACTAGAAGAAGGAGATGTGCTTTGAATCATGTCTTTTAGTATGATTAGACTTTTAAGAATATTCAATATTTTTTCCTTTTGATATCATTGCCTTTTGTTTAAATGATTTGGATTTTAACTTTCTTTTGAAGGATTTTTTAAGATTCCTCCTCCATACAGATTTGGAATGACCAATCATGAGAGAGATAGTGATACACATGAATGAGCTATAGACAAAGGCTAAAGGAAGCTAAGTATCCCAAGACAAAAGACTAACTAGAACACTTAGGATTGATAATGAATTGAGCATGTGATCTCAAGTCTCAACCATGTCTATGCTTATTTTGCAGAAAAGGGAAGAAGGGAAAAAGGAGATCCAAATGAGGATTGGTGAAAGGAAATAGTAATGAGAAATATTGCTTGCGAACTGATCATGTGGTAATAATAAATAGTAATCAAATGGAAGAGGGTAACTATAACCATGTCCCCATGACAACTATTTGTGAAAAATAAAGATAAGAAAGCAAACAATCATGAAGATACAAGAAAAGAGTTTTGAGAAAAACTCTAAAGGAAAACAAAGCAATGATAAGAAAAAATAAGTATATGTGAAATTTAAAATGAAAACATAAGCTAACTATAGTACAACAAAAAGGAGAAACATGATATAAGATAAAAAAGAATTTTGAAATAGTGTCATATGTTGTAATCAAGAATAGAAATAAGATTGGAACACACATCTAAACCAAATATAAATGAGAAAACACCATGCATGTGCTCATAAATACTAGTAAATCTATCCACACACATTATCCATTACATTAGATAAGTCTCTATGAATTTATAATTGAATTGTCGCTAAATTCTCATCAATCTTCAATGAATACTGGGTAAATACTTCTTTTCTAATCTCCTTAATTGAAAAAGGAGGAATGCTTAAAGGATCATGTTGAGGAAGAAAGTTAGGCGAAGCCTAATTAGGGGAATGTGTGGAAATAGGATCTATAGGAGAAGAAGGAATCATAGGTGGAGAAGGATCCACAGGTGAAGGATGCACATGAAGAGAAGGATCCAAAGGTGAGGGAAGGTCCACAGGTGAAGAAATCATAGGTGGAGGCACAAAAGGTGGTGAAGGGACCATAGGAGGTGATGGAACCACTGGAGGTGTATCCATGGGAGAAGAAAGAGGAGCCTTCTTGCAGGAATGACCTATGGGAGGAATGGTAGAAGGTCCAAGGATGGCTACAAGGTGATTATTAAGATGTTGTTGGAGAATGTGATAACGATTGGTGTGATGTATGCCACATAGGTGCCATAGACAATATACCTCACCATACTTAAGTAAATATTCAAGAAATACATTTGGGGGAGGTATGCATTGATCTGAGGACAAGGAAGAAGAATGAAAGGTATTATGGTATTATCATAACTTATGATAATGGGTGGAAGAGTGATTATTTGTCCCATGGAAGTAACATATATACTTGTGAGTGGTTTTAAGAACACTCACAAAAGGAGGTAAAATAGGAATGGAAGAAGTTGAAGAGGACTCATCGGTCCATTTGGTGGGCAAAGAAACCATGTTAGACAAAAAAAAAAAAACATCATCAAGGGAGGGTGATGATGGGGAAGGAGTGAAACTAGACTCAACAAAAGGAGCACTAGGATGAGAGGGAAGAAGAGGCTCAACAATAGTAGGAGAGGAAATAGGCTCAACTAAGGTGGAAAAAGGAATGAACTTAACTATAGATAGCCCTACTAAATAAGGGGTGGGATTTGTAGAAGGTCTAAGGAGGACTGCCTTAGGTGTAGTAAAATGATAAGGTCTGGTCATATCATGATCCAAGAGCATGGTTCTAAGTGGATCCTCAAAAACTAGAGGTATCGGTGCCATCTCTACCCTAAGTGGTTCATATATGAAAAGGAAAAGATTATTGATCAAGGACCTTGGTGAAAACTATCAAAAACCTACAAACTAGGTCAAGCTAGTCGATCAAACTATACAAGAACTTGCTAAAAAAGTACTAAAAATGCACTAAGTTGACCTAGTCGACCTAGTAGGATGGACTAAAAGTATAGAAACTAGCAAAAACTTGTACTAGTCAAGCTAGTCGAGCTAGTTGTCTAAACATAATTCTACAAATTCTAAGACCTATACTGGGTTGAGCTGGTTGAGCTAATTACCTATTCTTGCAAACCTGTGTAGAGAGATAAATAACTAGGTCGATCCAACACAATAAATATATGATAAAAATAATGATGAATAGAAATGAAATAAGTGAAATACATCTTGTAAGGGTTTGATTCATGTTAGATTCACTAGAATGTATGAAATCAAAAATGCATCATGTCTATAAATTAATCTTTGATCGGATGAGATAGAGCACACCTGCACTTCTGATTGGGGCATATAATTATTAAGCAGGAGCATGATCAATGTGAGGATCCCCTAGACCTAATTAAGGGTTTACTTGTCAAAACACACCATGTGAGATAGGGTTCCAAATCTTATAGTCTAACATAATCGCACAAACCTAAAAAAGTCCTATGATTTAAAATTTCACTAATCTAATAATAAGAAAAGTAAATCTAATCTAGTGCACACCAAAGCTTATGCCACAAAGTGGGGGCTAGAAACAAAACAAATAAGCAACTAAACTAAACATGTGTAGAAGACATATACTCATGTCAATGTATACAAAATTGTAATACATGGAAGAGAAGATTACATATGCTCTATCTATCTAATCTTACAAAGGAGGAATAAAGTTAAGAGTACTTACCTTTGAAGATGAGCCCATCAAGCTTCAATCTCCCCTTTGGCCAAGGTGCTTCACAAGAGATTGTTGTGGTATGTAAGCATAACTAACATAAATGAAATCTAGGCTACACAACCTATCTAAGCATAAAAAAAACTTATCCACAAGATGAGATCAAAGCTCCAAAGAAAGTATTGAACCATAAAGCTTTATTACCCAAGTAGAATGGTCAATAGGTATATGTTCGTTCATACTTCTTCACTTAATTCTTCAATTTTCTTAAAATGGTAAGGAACGACCTTGTATATATAGTAGTAACTTTCCCTAAAAACATTTGAGAATGTCAGTTGTGTTAGGTTAACCCGATCAACCTAACATGTTTTTGAGGCTAACTCTCAAGGACTATGCTAGGTTGGCCAAGATGCCAACAAACCAAAAGAGAGAAAAAGTCTCAAAATTATGCTAGGTTGACTTGGTCAACCTAGCACAATCGACAGGTCAAAAGAGTGCTAAGGCAAGAAATGAAGGATAAAACATAGCAAATGATAAGAATAGATAGGACTAAGAAGAATAAGCTTGGGTTTAATTATTTCAAGAGGCTAGAGTGTAGATAACAAGAGGTAAAAAGAATGACAATATTATGAAGCACTGATGGTATACCCACCCCTTTCTCGGTGCACCCCTTAAGGCATGCATTAAAAGAGACTATGAATCGATATGTTCCTATAACATACAAAGTATCAGTAATAAATAAAAGTTAAAAATATTATGTGTATATAGATACCATTTATACACACACTATAGAAGCATAGTTGAAAAATGTGTGGCCTTACACTCAGAGGATGTAATACCTCAGACCCTCTAAATTAGTTTGCTTTTGTGGATGTGTTTAGCTACATTCTCCATACCTTGATACTCTGATAAGTGTGGTGTCATATCATAATACATCATAGTTGATTGAGGTGATTGAACATGCGATTGCTGGGAACCTGCAATCCCAACCAATTAAGGAAGAAGTCCACTACCTCCTCTACCACCTCCTAGTCCACCTCTAGTGCCTCTAGTATTAGTTCTTGTGATGTGAGGTGCAGTAGATGATTGATTACTCAAACTGGGGTTTGTATTCTATCCTTGTAGGCCTGGTCCACTAAGCATCCCAAGTTGTGCCATATAATTCCATTGAAGAGGGAAAGAGAGTGTTAAGTATAAATGAGCATCAAAAGGCTTAGTTTTAGTATCCTTTACTGATTTAGTTTCTAATTCCAAACTATTTGTATACCAATTTTGTATGTGTACTTTGTCTAACTCAAAAGCATTTGTGTGCACTATGGTGGGGGAGCCTGCTTGGTTCATACTGGTTCCTTAGTTCCAATCATCTAAATTATTTCTCCTTCATAGGATGGAAGTGACATAGAATGTGAATCAAAAATGATGGGGTCTTCATGTGTTTTTGCTTCCCTACAATTCCTAACAACACTCCTTGAGTTCTCCCAATCTCTTCCCATGTTGCTAACTCCTATAATCCTTTACTGAGCTTCATCATACTTATTTTTTCATAATGCATGCTAGATAGATACCATTTTGAACCCATAATCTTCTACCAAATCCTATTCTCACCTTCCAAATGTGCGACTCATGCAAAAGAGGATTTAGCTCTCCATTGGTATAGTTTCAAGTCCAATATTAACGAATAACTTATTAATTACAAAAGCAAAAAGCTTAATATAACAACCATGTGGTTCTCAAAGGAACTAAAACTTGGCTTATTCAAGGAATGAATAAGAAGTTACAATGTACTCTAGAATGTAGCTATTCAGAAATCCTTTCCACCATAAGTTGACTGCTTGCATCCATGGGGCTCCAAATCATGCTAATCCCTTTGCCATTTTAACATCCAAGACTGCCTCCTTCTACGATTCCTTGATCATCCTTGAGCATATGCTATCACCCAAGCATGTAAATGAACCAAGACCTCTGAAAAGAGGGTTTCATACAATACACTTTAGAGATTCTACTTTACCCACTACTATGCAAAGATTCTTTGAGATTCTTGGCTCAAGATAAGGAATTGCAAAATTATCTTCAACATTGGTAACCTATTCTTCTATATTCTCCAGCATAATATGCTCAAACTTTTTCCATGATTGTGCTTCAAGTACTTTGTGTCCTAGCAATGGAACCCAAATGTTGGGTTATTTTTGATAATTCTAGATTGGTGTTGAATTTTATCCCAATAAGCTAGTGTGCTGACCCTTTCACATAAGAGTTATGTCTTGTGCACTCACCCAAAGCACATAGTGAAAGACCAATTCCCATAGGTTTCATTACATATTTTGGATAATTTGTTCAGAGTCCTATTTATGCTACTCAAATAGGGATTATATAAAATCATAAATAGACTACCTTGATCCTTTGAGTTCCAGGTTCGATTAATACTACTACACAGAATATGGTCATTTTCTATTATCATTAGTTATGATAGGGTATAACTCATATATAATCCAACACTTAATTCACACCATCCTTCATATAAACAAGAAGTTAAGAAAAACTAACTACTCTCATATATTAAGAAAAACACAAAAATATATATGTTTGTCACAATCCCATCCCAGAATCCATCCATCTGTCTTCACAATGCTTTACAACAGGGGTATTTATACTTGTTTTACCCTGACCAAGAGTTACAATCATTAATGTCATTAATAATTTCGCCAATCAAATTCTTAATAGACTAAGAGTCATGGCACTTACAATCAGTTCTTCCTAAAGATCTAGGCCTGTACGCCCCATATATCCCTCTATACTATACCTTTACTGCCATGTGTTCCTCTCCTTACAGGATGGTGCAAAACTTCTTATCAATAAGGTCAAAGTGACCCATATGAACTATTATTCCAATTACTCACACTTCCCACACACTTCCCTTGTATACCACTACTGTTTCGAGTCCTACATCCTTAGGTTCCTTGTGATTCATTCCCCTCTAACTGGGTCCTCTCACATTATTGTCCTCTTGTGCCCCTTAGGTCCCTCACCATGGTGCTTCTATGCCTATTAGTTTCATGACATGATCCTTCTGTGCCATGGTCCTTCTGTGCCATGCTGGTTCTATACCAAAATTAGACAACACTTAGTCAAAATTTTGAGGCCAACAAGATAAACATAACTAATATCATATTTCACAACTTAACCTATAGAGTTATATTCATAGTTAAGAGGAAATAATGTTAAAATTAACATGACATATAAGGGTCAAATATCACACCATCCCTACATTCCTATAAAGGAAACAAACGAGACATTGTCTCTCTACTTGCTTGACATGAACATGACAATATCAAAGTTTATCTCAACCCCAATATTGACAACATGTTCAACACATCCTATATCCTACTTGCTTATGGAGAAAGGTGAAAAAATAACACTTCAAATTAACATGCTATAATCTAAAAAGATAATAATATCAACCTAAATAGGGGTGAATAATAACATGATAATTATAATCAGCTTATAGTTTTTAATCTAGAATTTAATATATATGGAAAACATTTATACTTATACCATGAGGAGTGGAAAACCTTATATATTTATAAGGTTTTCTACTCCTCATGGTATAAGTTTACAAATTAGATAAAGTAGTGATCTAAAGATTCACAAGTTAAAATTAGAGAACTATGATCTCAAAAACTCCTACATACCCTCACAAGGTAAAGGGACAACACCGTAACTCAATGTTACTAAAACACTACCTACTTACCAAATCTATAAGTTTAGTTTCACAAACTATTTCCACAACCGAGAGAAATAAAATACTAATCACAAAGATGTGTCAATTCATCCTATCTTACAACTTCTCTCTCAACAAGAAGTAGAATACATTTATCCCATGAACTCCAAGAAATATGGTCAAAATAACATTATGAAAATAAGAATCCTCTCAGGGATTATAAAGATGTCAAAAGAGAATAAGATAATAACAAATCACCACTAAGATAAGTAAGAGAGATGATACTCCTTCCTAAACCACATAACATAAGAGTGCCAAACCATAAAAAAACTCCTAACATAAAGGAATTCTTAATTAAGACATCAACACTCTGCTAAAACAAAATTCCCACCGCCCTAGGTGGTAATAATTAAAATGGTCTTATAAGATTTTTCATTATTAGGATTAGTGAAGATAAGACAAAAAAACTAAAGCACATATATTTAAGTGAAAATCATCTTTTGCTTATTAAACACTCACAACACAAAACATAAATGGTGAAGGTGACTTGATTACCAAGAAGGATGTAATCATACTCGAGGTGATCGATTTGAGTGACCAAACCATGGTAGAAATATATTGTTCATAACTCATGAAATACAATATATACTCACCTAACCACCTCATATACAACCATAACCATTGGGATACTCAATAAATCAATCCCCTATACAACTCAAAATGGTACAAATGCTCCTAAGGGTAGACACCTCATTAGACCACACACATTTCATGAATGTCTCAAAACTCCAATCATGGTATAACAAGGTTATACAATGAGGTACTAATAATCCAAAATACTAGTGAAATAATCATGTTACTAGGTTCACAATGGTGAACAAAAAGACATGAAAAATGCTAATGGACTCATTAGGCCCTAGAGTTCAAGCCACAAATCTAATGCCACATGTAACAACCCCACTAGGATCCAACTAGAAATACATGTTTTTTTAATTTAAACACATTTACCAAAAATAAATTACACAAAAGAATCTATAGAGACCATATGAAATGCCCAAATCATGATAATATCAAAAAATCATATTACAAAACATAATATTGATCTCTAATATCATGAGAGCACATCAAAATGCAAATATGAAAAGTAATTGTATTAACTAAGCCATGACTGATACAAGTACACATACATCATTGTCCAAGTACAATCATAAGTAATTACAACTCTTCATGACAATATTAAATGATAATTAGAATACAATAAAATGTACATATAAGATTCATGGCTCTTCCAGAGCATAATTTCTGAACTCAAGTATATATGGCAATATCAAGTATCATCTTGATAAGCAGTATTGCTATGGGGAGGAGAGCATCATCCATGCTCTTTTCCACACTAACCATGGGCCAATGATACCCCACATTAATCCCATTAGAAAATGGCCCTCCCTTCATGGATGAGTAGATAGTGATGACATGGGAATCCAAAAAGATAAAAAAATACCTTTGTGCTATATGATTTCTAAACTAAACATACAATGTATCATAGAAAACCGTTCTATTGTAAGATATCACACAAACATGTAAATCATACTCATGAAATGATAATGTATCACTAAAAATACTATCTCAAAATTTTGAAAATAATAAATAATAATGATATATAGATCAATCAAATTCATACACACCACTTGAACAAACAACCTTCATATTTCATTATGATACTAGTAAGCCAGTGAAGTCCATCTCACTCCTTACTCCATATCAACAATGTAGATTGATCAAATACAATTCAACCAAAATATTCATCTAATTTACATACCACTATTAACACATCATTAAAAATTTTAACATAGGAGTAAACAAAGCATACATTTATTCTGTCAAACATATGAATGAATTCTACATTAATTTCTATTCTATACTAGAAATAATGACTACAGTTTATACCATCTAGGTAAGTACATTTTTACTACAGATTTTCATTACCACAATCAGTTTCTAAACATACTACTCCCTATGATAACCCATATTACCATAGCCTAATATTATAAGACATAACTACGTGTTTTTCACCATTAGTCATATAAAGCAGTCTTAAATATATGGAATCATAAGCTTATATTCAAACAACTAGACATATCAAGCAAGTCAAAGTTTCAACAAAACACTTAATATTCCATCTTAGCGTACAATACACTCACAAATATTTTATGCATACATACACAAAGTCTTACCAATTATCATAAAACACACTATTCACAACAATAACTAGCATGCATACATAAAATCAGTCAAACATAGATGTAAGTCTATAAATAAAAATTATAGTATGTACCCTATGGGTACAACATGTATTTTTACTGTAGTACTCTATGATATCCCAGACTATAATAGTTTAAAACTACATAAAAACACATAACCAACTTACGATTTCAAGAATGAAATGATCATATACATAATAAAAATCAAGCAAGTATGAGATTATACCAACCGAGTTTATCCTAAGTTTAAACTACTTATCAACATTCAAAGTAACATATCTATCAGCACACATCATGATGCACCATTACATGTTAGATATAACCAAACACTAACATAATCATGTACTGTACGCAAGTTTTTATTATTGTATGTAAACATATTTCAACAATTCAGTCATACTATTCTTAAAGAGTCTCTTAACTAAGTTATACCATAATTTTCATTTAGGTGGCTTAACACACTTTTTAGAGATTCTGCGTATGTGAGTATAGTACCTTATTCCTTGTAACTCTATGACTTATTTCACTAGATAAAATTTAGGGTTACCAACACAAAGTTTAGTGTGTATATATATAATTATCTATATTCTCATGTAGACCTATTTTGTATATTTATGTACCCATCATAACATATACTACATAATACATATGTTTCATATTAATAATCTTTTTCATTTTTCTATTCCTAAATCAACAATCAAGGTCTATCACTAGGTTCTTACCATTTACAAAACCTTGTTATTATTTGATTATTTCCAATCATGAATTCTATTTGTCAACTAGAGGATACATTTCATGTTAGTAAGTACCTCAAGCTAATTAACTCAATCCAAGAGTCTAAATGCACCAAAAATTAGGGACTATGGAAATAATGTCAGGGCTATAGTTGTTCGAGTTAGTTATAGTCAACTATTATTGTACTGGGTTTAAGGAGTTAATAACCAGTCTCAACTAACAAAACTGAAAGATAATCCCATGTCATATAGACCTAATAATGTACTTATGACATAAATCCATTAATCCAAAAGATTCACCATGATTATAATATTCTCTAATATATATTAGATTTCACATGAACTATTATAATAAAGATAGTGTAATATTTTTAATATAATTCCAGGTAGATGAACACTAATATGTAATACTAACATCTACCCTATAAATGATTGAGTATCATATTATTTATAGAAACTTCACCTAAAAGAAAGGTAGACTTAGATGAGTGCTTCATATTACTACTTAATCACATGCCTACCTCAATTTACACTTTGAAAGGGAACCATTGGTACAAATTTAACATAAGCACTAGGACATCATCCTTAAATTACAAATGCCATGAACTAGAAGATTTAAAAAAGAAGTGATAAATCTATAACACATAACAATGTATCATAAAGAACCTTAAACAAACATAAATAATAAATCCACCCTTGAAACATAGACAAAGGTCCACGAATACAAGACAACCAAAACTTAACAAGTTTGAATCCTAAACTGGCTCCAAGCCATGCTCTCTTGCTAATATAGTTATTTTAAAATTTGGTATGGTCACATCTATCCAAGCCACATGAATTATCATTTCCTCACCATTTTTTCTTTCACATAGCTTGCCAACTTCCATCACATATACAACAAACTCTCACTATTTCCTCCAAACAATTATGAGAACAACTACCATACGAATTCAGAGTTCCTCAGCTCAATTTTGAGTTTGCTCTTCTTGAATTAATATGTAGACAAATACCATCTTCCTCGAGTTTTGCATTGGAAATATTTACAAATTAAACCCAAAATCAGAGTGTTTAATCTTTACATAACCCATTAAATATGTTCCTCGAGGAGAGTTTTATTGCTAATTCAAGAACACATGAGGACCTCTAAAGACAATAAAATAGAATTATAACAAAATCACCTATCCCTACACATATATATGTACTGAGTATAAATAATAAGCATCATTGGTTATTTGGATGCTGTAGGTATAGAAATATAAATCACTGATACTCATATTGAGTCATTGCCCACCAATATAAATCACTACTATTTTGACAAGCTATTGGATATTTGATGGATTGAATATATGACATCCAATATTATAAATAACTGATATATAGAAAGTTGTTGTCATATCAGACAAATCATTGCACTAAATATTTAAATTTCTGAGCAAATATAAAGTGTTGTATTTTCCCTTGGCAAGTCACTTAAGTTACATATTTTAATTAAATCACTGCATTTAATATTTTTAACCACCGAATATAAAGGCATATCCATAGCTCTGTTGCTCTTATTCATTGCACCTAAAAATCTAAAATTTATAAATCACCAGGTATCATCTAAGTCTTATAAATGTAAATTGATTTGGAGTTATAACTAGCGAATGACTAATGATTTGGTCTAAAACTATGCTTTTGCAATATATAATTAAATTACATAGAATTATTAATCACAATTACTATGTATAATAATTAATTGGATGGAATTAAATATGAATTACGAAAAGGTCTAACTAAATTATTTATGTTAAATTTAATATTATAACAATCACTATTCCATAACATAAAGTTGTAATATAGTATATACAATTTAAGTCATTTTTTCCATAACATAAATAATTTGTATGCAATTTTATATTAACTGAAGTATATTACGTTCTGGTTAAATTATAGTATTAGCGATTTGAATCACTAAATTGATATACTTATATGAGGAAATATTAAATCTATTGTATATAACTAATTAAATAGTCTAGATAAAATTTTAAATCTTTGCCTACTTGGCAGACTAGAATTGTGATCTTCTCAATTTAGCTTGTCTCTAAAATCTCCTCCAATGCCTCCTCTCTATCTATCTAACTCCCTCTTAACTCTTTTCTTCTTCCCCTTTTAAGATATGTGGCGAAGCCCCTTTTTTGTTTTAAAGATTTTTTTTATTTGTAGTTATTTTTAATATATTTGATTTTCTAAATTTAGTCTTTACTTTTTTTTTCATTTTTAATGACAATTTCCAATTTTCATTTATTTCAATAATAAACAAAGAAAATATATAATTTAATAATTTAATTAATATCTTTATGTCACATGTTTTAATGACAATTAATAATTCTAGATCTTAAATTTAATCATGCTATTAATGTTTGCACTTGTTAGGGTGTGGAGCTAAAAGCTTCACCAAGGAGAATTCATTATCAGGTTTGGGTCTACACAGACACCGGCGTCGGTCAGGAGCGACCGACGTCGGTCACAGGCAGTTACAGAGGCACCGACGTCGGCAGAGGGTCGGCCGACAGTGGTCACAGACAAGCTGCAGGAACCGACGTCGGTTACCTGCGTGTCCAGAAAGCTATTTTCGTGGACAGAAGCGAGTGTTTGCATGATAAGTTTGAGTTGTAGACTCAAGCTCGCGTCTCTATTGTTAGCAATACTATTTTTAGAGCCCTTGTTCAAGTGGCTTAACTGCTTGTTGGATGTACATGCTCAAGTCTCCTAATTCTATATGTAGAATTAGATCTTCTTAGCTTTGTAGTAGATTATTGTAGTTGGGTGAATTATTGTAATTCATTGTATGAGAAGAACAGTACAGAATTGAATCAATCCAGGCTTGTTGGAGTTGATTATTCTTGAGAGAGAGAGAGCTCTTGAGGAATAGAGATCTAGTGAGAGATCTATACATCTAGGAGAGGTGTGGAAGAAAGAAGCTTTCTTCAATTGTATTCCTTTTGTAAAGAGTTTGTTAATACAAGTTTTCAGGGTGTTTTCTTGTATCTCATGTTCTTGCTATTATCATTCTAATTACTTGTCAATCTGATTTAATTCCGCGTTTATTGCTGTCACAATTGTAATCTATTGTTGGATTGATCCCCCAACAAGTGGTATCAGAGCCTTGGTTACAGGTTCAGAGCTTGATAATTGGTATCAAAGTTCAGGTTCACTAACAGGTGGTTCAGATCTGTGTAGTGTGTATTGATTACAGGTTCTCACAGGAGTTTCTGCAGGGATTTCTGTTTGAGTGGGAGAAGCAATGGTAGATGAAAGTAAATTGAGAATGGAAAAGTTCAATGGCAAAAATTACCAACACTGGAGAATGCAGATAGAGGATTATCTGTATCAGAAAGATCTCTACTTACCATTAGGTGGGGTTGCAAAGAAGCCCAAAGACATGGAGGATGAAGAATGGGAAGTTCTTGATAGAAAGGCTCTAGGGTCTATAAGACTGAGTCTAGCATCCACTGTGATATCCAATTTATCACAGGCAAAGTCTACGGTAGAGTTGATGACTACGTTAGCAAATTTATATGAAAAACCCTCAGCTTCCAATAAGGTATATCTTATGAAGCAGTTATTTAATTTGCATATGAATGAAGGTGGATCTGTTTCTACTCATCTAAATGATTTCAATGGAATTTTGAATCAATTAAGTTCAGTGAATATAGTGTTTGATGATGAAATAAAAGCTCTTTTGATATTATGTTCTTTGCCTGAAAGCTGGCATGGCTTAGTAATGGCAGTAAGTAATACTGCATCTGCATCAAATATTTTGAAAGTAGAGGATGTTGTTAGTGTTATCTTGAATGAGAAAATACGCAGGAAAAGCACAGAAGAGGCATCTGGGAATGCTTTAAGTTTTGAGAGCAGGGGAAGGCAGAAAGAGAAGAGCAAGAAAGGTAGATCAAGATCCAAGTCAAAGGGGAAAGGCAGATCTAAATCCAGAAATGGCAGAAGGCCACAATGCTGGAATTGTGGAAAGATGGGGCACATAAGCAGAGATTGTTGGTCAAAACCTAAGGAGGACAATCAGCACGAAGGAAAGGAAGAAGCCAAGATTGCAGGTATTGCACATGATGCTTTAATTTTCTCTCTGCATAATAATATAGAATCTTGGGTATTAGATTCTGGTACATCTTTTCATGCTACTCCTAACAGAGAATATTTCAGTGACTATATCCATGAAGATTTTGGAATAGTGTATCTAGGGGATGATGAGCCCTGTAAAATAATTGGCAAAGGTAAAGTGCAGCTGAAGATGCAAAATAGCAACACATGGGTGTTGAGAGATGTGATGCATGTTCCTAGCTTGAAGAGAAATTTGATTTTTGCAGGAAAGTTAAGGGATGAGGGTTTTACAGTAACTCTCACAGCAGAATCTTGGAAGGTGACCAAGGGTGCACTTGTTATGGCCAGAGGTAAGAGAGAAGGTACTCTCTATTTGTGTAATTGTGTTACTAACAAATCTCCTTCTGTATTATCTACTTCAGATGTGGACGCTAAATTGTGGCACTCAAGGCTTGGCCACATGAGTGAGAAGGGGATGTCAATTCTTAAGTCTAAAGGTATGCTTTCAGATTTAAAAGGCATAGATCTAGAGTTTTGTGAGCATTGTGTATTTGGAAAATAGAAAAGGGTTAGTTTTCTCAAAACTGGGTCTACTAAGAAGAGGCACAAGTTGGAGCTTGTTCACACAGACGTGTGGGGACCAGCTCAGGTTGCTTCCATTGGAGGATCACAGTACTATGTATCTTTCATAGATGATGCTACAAGGAAGGTATGGATCTATTGTATTAGAAAGAAATATGATGTATTTGAGACTTTTAAGATTTGGACAGCCATGGTTGAGAATGAAACAGGTAAAAGATTAAAGTGCCTGAGATCAGACAATGGTGGTGAGTTCTGTAGTCATAAGTTCAGAGATTATTGTTACATGCATGGAATCTGTAGGCAAAGGATGGTTCCAAGGACACCTCAGCAGAATGGTATTGCTGAAAGGATGAACAGGACAATAATGGAGGGTGCAAGATGTATGAGATTGCATGCCAGTTTGCCCTTACAGTTTTGGGCACAAGCTGTTGACACTATAGTATACCTAATTAACAGAGGACCCTCTACAGCTCTGGATGGTGGTATTTCAGAAGAGGCATAGACAGGTAAAAAGGTTGATCTCTCATATCTCAAAGTTTTTGGTTGTGAAGCCTTTGTGCATATAGATAAGGAAAATAGAAAGAAGCTTGATGCTAAGTCTATGAGATGCACGTTTATTGGCTATGGCTCAGATGATTTTGGTTACAGATTGTGGAATCTAGAAACTAACAAGGTAATCAGGAGCCGTGATGTTGTTTTCAATGAAAGAGTGATGTATTGTGATCAGCTAAGGAAGTTGAATCAATTTGAGCAGAGCAATGGTGAATTGGATGAGGTGAAAGTCCAAGATGAGCTCACGGAAAAAAGAAATAATCACTTGCAGGAAAACACAGAGACCAACGTCGGCAGGTTAGGAACCGGCATCGGCAGGACAAAAACCGGCATCGGCCATACAGAGACCGACGTCGGTCGTACAAGTACCGAGGTCGGTCAGGCAGAACTGATGTCGGCCAGTAACAGGTTTGGAGGTGACCGAGGTCGGTCACTGTCAGAGAATTTGGGTGGACAGCGTGTTGTGGACGAGTCTCAGACACCCATCACGAGGTCAGAAAGGGTGAGTAAGCCTCCAATTAGATATTCTCCTTCTTTATTTTATCTATTGCTAACTGATGGTGGAGAACCAGAGAGTTTTGAAGAAGCAATATAGGTGGAGTCCAAGAGTGAGTGGGAGCGTGGCATGGTTGAGGAGTTGGAGTCCCTAAGAGAGAACCAAACATGGGATTTGGTTGAATTTCCAGCTGGTAAGAGAACACTCAAGAACAGATGGACCTACAGGTTGAAGGAAGGCGAGAATGGACAGATGAGATACAAGGCCAGATTAGTGGTAAAAAGATTTGCACAAAATCCAGGTATTGACTTTGGTGAGATTTTTTCTCCTGTTGTTAAAATGACTTCAATAAGGGTTGTATTGTCTTTGGTTGCTTTTGAGGATTTGCATCTTGAGTAGCTAGATGTTAAGACAGTGTTTCTTCATGGAGATTTGGATGAGGAAATTTATATGGAACAGCTAGAAGGATTCGAGGTCAAGGGTAAGGAGAAGTTTGTGTACAGATTGAAGAAAAGCTTGTATGGCCTCAAGCAAGCTCCTAGGCAATGGTACTTAAAATTTGACAGGTTTATGACTGAGCATGGCTACAGTAGGTGTCAATCAGACCATTGTGTGTATTTCAAGAGATTTGATAACGGTAGATATATTATTCTATTGTTGTATGTAGATGATATGCTGGTTGCAGGATCAAACATGCAGGATATCTCTGAGCTTAAGGTGAAATTAGCTCAAACGTTTGCTATGAAGGATTTGGGAGCAGCAAAGAAAATCCTTGGCATGAGCATTAAGAGAGACAGGAAAAATCACAGGTTGATATTGTCTCAATAAGATTATGTGGACAAGGTGTTGAAATGGTTCAATATGCAGGATGCTAAACCGGTAAGCACACCTTTGGCTGGACATTTTAAGTTGAGTAAAGAACAATGTCCTAATTCATATGATGAGGTAGAGTACATGAGTAAGGTTCCATATTCTTCCAGAGTAGGGAGTTTGATGTATGCAATGGTGTGTACTAGACCGGATATTGCCCAAGCAGTGGGAATTATAAGTAAGTATATGGCCAATCCAGGTAAGGAACATTGGAAAGCAGTTCAGTGGATCCTTAGATATCTGAGAGGAACCAGCAGTAGGCATTTGTGCTATGGAGGTTCAGATACTTCTCTACATGGTTATGTAGATTCAGATATGGCAGGTGATTTGGATGGCAGGAGGAGCACTACAGGTTATGTTTTCACTGTAGGTGGAATGGCGGTTAGCTGGATATCTAAGTTGCAGAAGGTTGTTGCCTTGTCAACTACAGAAGCAGAGTATATTGCAGCCACAGAAGCTAGCAAGGAGATGATATGGATGACACGGTTCATGGATGAGCTTGGTAGGGAGCATGAGAGTTGCAGATTGTATAGTGACAGTCAGAGTGCAATCCATTTGGCTAGGAATTCAGGTTTTCATTCAAGAACAAAGCACATACAGCTAAGGTATCACTTCATACGACAGGTATTGGAAGATGGTGAGTTGAAGCTGGAGAAGATCTATACAGATAGGAACCCTGCTGATATGTTAACCAAGCCAGTTACAAAGGAGAATTTGAATCTTCATTCAACTTCTATTGGTCTTCATGATTGAGTTGAAGATGGAGGAGCTAGAAGATGTTGCTGTACAGGTACTGATGCAGCTGTTTATCTCCAAGTGGGAGATTGTTAGGGTGTGGAGCTAAAAGCTTCACCAAGGAGCATTCATTATCAGGTTCAAGTCTACACAGACACTGACGTCGGTCAGGAGCGACCGACGTCGGTCACAGGTAGTTACAGAGGCACCGACGTCGGCAGAGGGTCGGCTGACGGTGGTCACAGACAAGCTGCAGGAAAGAACGTCGGTTACCTGCGTGTCCAAAAAGCTATTTTCATGGACAGAAGCGAGTGTTTGCATGATAAGTTTGAGTTGTAGACTCAAGCTCACGTCTCTATTGTTAGCAATACTATTTTTAGAGCCCTTGTTCAAGTGGCTTAACTGCTTGTTGGATGTACATGCTCAAGTCTCCTAATTCTATATGTAGAATTAGATCTTCTTAGCTTTGTAGTAGATTATTGTAGTTGGGTGAATTATTGTAATTCATTGTATGAGAAGAACAGTACAGAATTGAATCAATCCAGGCTTGTTGGATTTGATTGTTCTTGAGAGAGAGAGAGCTCTTGAGGAATAGAGATCTAGTGAGAGATCTATACATCTAGGAGAGGTGTGGAAGAAAGAAGCTTTCTTCAATTGTATTCCTTTTGTAAAGAGTTTGTTAATACAAGTTTTCAGGGTGTTTTCTTGTATCTCTTGTTCTTGCTATTATCATTCTAATTACTTGTCAATCTAATTTAATTCCGCGTTTATTGCTGTCACAATTGTAATCTATTGTTGGATTGATCCCCCAACAGCACTAACTTTAGTAACAACCATAACAAATATGCAAAAAGAATTCATTATGCTATTCAACCAATACTAGTAACCAAAGAAAGCAACTTTCCAAAGCAAGTATAAATAAATACACCATGTGTAAATCATTTTTAATGCATTCTACCATGTGCTAACTACTTTGGTATGTCCACGGTTTTTGCCAGTTCTTTGTAGTCCTCCAACATATTGATTTAGATCACCCTCTCTGATGATGCTCTCCCTCCAACACATTCTGAGGGATGGGTTATCTTGCATCACCCTCACAAAAAAATAGGTAGTTAGATCATATCAACATGATAGCCATATAACATAAAATATAACTTCAATGACAAATCAACATGATCATAAAGTAAACATATACTTACAACTAACTCATAGTAGCATGATAATGTAACCTAAACAATATCCTATTGCCCCATAATAATATATATCCAAGCTTAGTTTAAAATATCTAGATCTAAATTTGTCAACAATAGATATACATGAATAATCTAACAAGTTTGCCTAGTAAGAAATTGGGATGTAACATTTATCAACTCATAATCACACAAATGTCATGGGAATGACACACACAAATAAAGAACACACCATAACACTCAATGTCAAACAAGGTAATATCCATAAATAATGAACAATCAAATGTCACATAAGGCAAGAACCACACATAATGGCAACCAAATGTCACACACGATGAAGGCCATACAAATTTAAAAAAAAAAAAAACAAGGACCCAAAGAAAGAGTTGTAGAACAAAAAATCAATCAAGTGAAATTCACATAAGAAGGCAAGGTCCCAAGTAAATAATCATACAATAATATTCTAAATTAAGAAAAGGTCACATAAGAGGGAAATGGCCTAAGGAAAGATGCATATAATAATACAATAAATCAAGAAAAAATAATAAGATAGGGAAAGGGTAGAAGAAAGAGGCATATAATCACATACTCAAAGGCAAGATCTAAACAATCATAATCAATGATTATCCTATAGTAACAATGAAGTATATAACAAGTTATATTAGCCTACACCATTAATATATGTTAATGCAACAACATAGAAAAGTAGCATAAACATGAAATGTAACACTGTAAATAGTATAAACAAGATCAAGGAATGTAAGCAATCAATGGAGCTCAACATGATATATGGAAAAGGTCATAGAAATATATAACTTGTAACAATGTGACATACGGGATGAGATGCCCCGAACATTGGTATGGTCCCTAGGTATATGAATGTCCTGCATCTATAAATCAATGTATCATGTATAAACTACATGTCTTGCATCTATAAATCAATGTATCATATACAAACTATCATGTACAATGAAATGCATGTGTATATAAAAAATGATATATAATACACTAAACATGTGATAAATAACATACAAAAAAAATGTAAAGTAATACATCTGATGCTTAGTTCTTAATTTTGGATTTTTGGATTTTTAGTTTTTTTTAATATTTTGATTATGTCAAAAAAAGCTAACCAGTTATTGCATCAAGGGGATAGTCACATATAGGTCCTTAATTAGACAAGGTAATCATCACATGTCATTAGTGAGTAGCATCACAGATATTTATACTTAAATCTGAGAATTGATCTCATGTTGTAATGTAACCATCATCATCATCATGACTCATTGGATCCTATGTATGATAAGTAACTTTAAGGAGCATGGTATCCTATAGAATCTATTGTATAGTAGGAGAAACATGTGCATGTGTTCATTATATAACAATGTGAGCTGCCTATAACACTAACTTATGATGTAATGGAGTAGATAATGATTGTTGTGACTCTTGAATAACTATCTGATGTAATGGGCATTAAAACACTGGTCATCTAGGAAAGTCAACTAATTTTATCTAAATAATCTACATCAAATGAGTTTTAATAGGTTGTATAACTGACTACCATGGTGATTAGGGTGGAGGAAATGCCTCTGGTTGAATAGGATACTCATATGGAATATGTGAAATTATGACAACCCTATTGCAATTTGTATACTTGACCCATCTATGTACTAAATATGGTACTAAACAGAGCTTATGTATCTAAGGGTGTCTTCACAATTTATGTCAAGTACTTTTGTAACTAGTAAGACTATGAATAAACAAACAATTATTGTAGGGCCTACCTTAAATGGTATCACAATGTGCCCAAGATTATTCTATCTATTTCCATCAAATTATTTAACTATCTTGGTTGTATCTATCAAATACTCATATGTATATCCAAGACTAGTAAGAATTGGCATGATACAAACATTTTCAATTGAGAAAATTTCTACCATGACACTATGTGCATGCTATAAATTCATGTATGCATGTATAAATAAGGAATTGAAATCAGAATAATCATCCATAATCTCATTATCATCAAATGTAATTGAAGGTGATTATATCAATATGATACTATCTAGTGGATGCCCATATGTCTGTAGAGGAGGCTACACATTTTAAGTCACATTCACCTCATAATTAGCCTTAGTTTCTATTGCCTCATGATTTGGAAAGCTATCAAACAATATTTTTAACTTTACATTCACATTTGGTTGTGGTCTTGAATCATTCCTAGGTGTGTTAAGCTCAATAATGCTATTATCAATGAGATCATAAATTTCATGTCTCAGTGCAAATAATCTATTTGTAGAAGGTCCTTCACATTTATGATAATCACAATATTTATTACTATCATGTCCGTTAGTTAGAGGCTTATTCATATCAAACTCCTTAGGTGGAGGAAGAGATACAAGGTTACACTCAAGTAACATTTTCAAGAGCTTATAAGGAGGCTCAAGTAATCATGAACATTACCTCCTTTGTTGATTGTATAAGATGATTTTATTATTAGGCTATGACACTACATTAACTATTATTTTTCCTCATTAGTAGTACCATTCAATTTGACCTTGTAACTTGGGTTGATTTAAATTTTTTAGTTATGTAGGTACTCATATATGGTATTAGACATTTGATAATGTGTAATTATGACCAAAACTTAACTTAATTAACTTATTCTCACATACATGACTCTTATTTATCATTCCTCATAGCCATTCTCTCATATACATGCCTAACCATTCTTAATTATTGTTATTATCACACATGATATTCTTAGTCTCTACCTAATCGATGTAAGATCATTCTAAGACTTTCTCTTGGCCTTAGGTCATTATTCTTATTTTTTGGATAGGTTTTCACCTTTGAGACAGGTCCATTGCCATAAACTTGTCTACTCAAGGTAAAATTATCCCTACCACCTTTAACGACTAGTTTATAAAATTAAAAGTATAAGTAAGGCTCAACCCACACATTTCACAAGTTGATTTGAAGGAAATAACCCAAAGATTCAGGTATATAACCAAATCAATCCTTAACATTTATTTATCTAGCACTTATAAATTTAAAATTAGAAATCAACCCTTAAACAAGAAAATCACTGAGCTAAGTATGAATACCATTTGAAAGGTCAAGTCATAGGTTTTAAAGTGTTAAAATACAGACTCTAGATTGCACAACATATTAATATTATATAGGATTACATACACTTATCTAAGCAGGAGAACTACATGTGATTTGATTCCCTCAGATTATTGGATATTTAGGCATCACTTGGTCATAAAGGGGTGTCTATGGTTAGGTCAACCCTTTCCTTTCATCCTTTATCTTGGTTTGTATTTGTATTATAATGCATAACTAAGGTTTGAAGCAAAGAAAAGGAAAACTAAAACATTCAAGTGAACTTGAATTTTTTGAATATATAAGCACTAGTGGGAAACATAGACATAAATTGAAAAAAATTTCCCTAGAAAGTTTCATTAGACATCAAACAATGCCACAATTTCACATTTTTTAGGGGGCATGGACTCATCTAGGTGCACATATATTCTTTGTTTTTTTATTGAAGTGTTCATAAGCCCATTATAATGCATTTTAGATGACTGTATTCATTCAAAAACTTGTACAAGCCCAAAATAAGCTAAGTACACCATTATTCTAGTGTTTTCCAGGAATAACAAGTTATTTAGCTAGTTGTAATTATATTTGTTTAGTAATTATACATAATTAACAATCTAATTTTATTCAATAGGTTTATGCATATTAGGGCCACATAAATTATAAATCAATAAAACATATTGGTGAACCCATTTTTTAGTGAGCATTACAAAACATAATTAACTTAGGGTTTACTCCCTTTATCATAGGGTTGAAAATTATATTTATTTAGTAATTGTATTGAGAAAAAAATAACAAAGAGCAATGCATGTAGATAAAATTAATGATGCAAAAAGAGAAGAACTATGATAACGTGTCAAAACCCCTTTGAGGTATAACACATACTAGTTATTTATTTTTTTTATTTTTTGAACAATATAATAAAAATATGAGGAGCCTTTTTGAAGGTTTTATTAACTAATACTAATCCAATCATGCATTCCATGTTTCAAAGAGTAATAATTGTTTGTAATGAAACATCATAAAGGCATAGTTTATCATCTTCTATCAATTACTCATGTTTACAAACTTAAACATGTATTCCATGTTTCAAAAAGTAATAATTGTTTGTAATGAAACATCATAAAGGCATAGTTTATCATCTTCTGTAAATTACTCATGCTTTCAAACTCAAACATATTTCTATACATGTATTTCAATACAACTTTACACTACTAATGCAATAAGAAACTATGAATGTTTATAAACATAATTTCAATAGACATGAATTAGGTAATTTTTTTTTCATCATTTAATCACCTATTAATAACATCATATCAATGATATATTATTGGATATATATCATGATTTACGTGACATGCAAAAAAACAAGATAATGGAAGTAAATGCAGTATACATAAATTACACATACTAATATCATTTGATCTAATCTACTGCAAATATAAAAACTACATAATCACAAGTAATTAAATATTCATTTATTATTATTTTTATCCATGTATACAACAATAAAACAACACCTTACAATCTGGTTCAGATAGTGACAACTCAAATTATAGATTTCCTCATTTAAAATTACATTGCTTTTGATAATATGACAAATTACAAGGGCATATTATGTGTATAAAATATGTTTTCATTCCAATTTATACAACATTAATCACTTGGTCCAAGTTTCAATGTCCTTATAGTTACATAATTGACAATGCTACACCATTTACATACATACTTTCTTAAATAAATAGATATAATACACAAATAATTTCCAACAAGTGTTTCATTCACATGAACTAAAATAATTAGGATAACATTTGAGACCAAAAACACACTATATATATGGAGAGAGGAATATTATCATAGATTATTTCACCTCCAATCATGTATCCGTTCAAATCCCCCTAATAGGAAACTAGACACTTCGCAGTAACAGATAATCATTAACAAAATACAAGTTTGAAAGAATAGTGATAATTCAAATAGATAGAATAAATATGAATGAGACAAAACACTATATTTATGTGGTAAAACCTTAGAAAAACTAAGGAAACATCAATGGTGCAAGATATCAAGTTTATTAATTCCAAGATGAACATATTACATGCGAACTCATCTTAGATTATATACAAATTCTATAAAGATAAATACACCTAATTGACAAAGCACTATTAGGACTCCTCCTAAAAATATAGTAAAGTTCCATTAAAACTTTCTTTCTTAAAAATAGAATTTGATAGAATTCATCTTCTTAGAAACAAGGGTTTGACTCCTTGATTTTTTTGCTTCAGTGCACTGCCCTCAAACCCCCACTAGGTGATGCGACAATAGTGGAGTGTGTTGCCCTCCACACCCGTATCAAGAAGTGGGCTACAAACTGCACTATAAAGGGATCTAATATTTAACTTTTTTTTCACATATCTAACATCCCCCACACACCTCTCATCCACTAAGAGTGTCCCCATGCTTTTTAAGAGTGATAGGTACATGTTTGAAGACAAGAAATAGATCATTGTGTGATTATGTCAACATTGCAACTACTCCACATAGCATGGCGTGAGTGTGAATTTGAACCCAGATAAGAACATGAATGTTCCTAGTAATTCATATTATCCATATATAGTGCTTAAGATTGTAACTCTAGATTCAAAAAATACCCTTTATCTTATCCAACTCAGTGAAATGCTAAGTTATTGTGAGTCTAAATAGAATTCTCCCCCATCTCTTAGTACTCACATCTTGAGATCCACTACTCTAACCCAAGGTCTCCCTGACCTACACATCCAATAGTGGCTAGGTCTTAATGTCTCCTCTTAGAAAACACTATGATCATTGGAACATGTTTCAAGACAATGTTATACATTAATGTTCCATACCACCTATGAATTCACAATCCTGTGCACACCTTGAATGATCATAATATAGTTTTGTGGGTTTGTTATATCATTCAAGAAATTATTTTAGACTTTTGGTGAGTCAAAATAGATGGTAAACCCATGAT